>JAECUM010062281.1:0-20402 GCA_016617855.1 Megalonaias nervosa | reverse complement strand
AATAATAATAATAATAATAATAATAATAATAATAATAATAATAATAATAATAAATAATAAATAATAATAACACCAACTGGACTACATCTCATGGCCAAAAGTTCAAAAGATAATACTGACATTAAAAAAGCTGTAACATCCCCCAAAATTAAGTGCTTAACCTTAGGCAAGGAGGGAGGCTGTGAGTTTCTACTGATCATATATTTTTTTATTCTACTCAAGACATTTTTTCAAATAATATAACGGATAAAATACGTTTTTTTATCTTTGAATCAGAGCAAGAATTTTTCTCAAGATGTTTGAGGGCTGGGTATTTAAATCAAAACCAAATGACAGCATTATCCACTTCCAAATATAAAAGCAAATTTTTAAGTAAATTACGTTTCTCCTTCGAATGCGTTCTCCAATCACATTACGTTAGGAAAATATGCCTGATATATAACTAATCCAGCCCTATTAAAAGACGAAAATCATCATATCCTGTCTGTTTTTAGATAGACAAAGGCCAGTAACTCTTGCCCATTATCTCCCCTTGATACCATCATGTGTCGCATGGCGGGGTATTTGGGAAGGATTTTAAGTAATGTGATTAGGAAAGTATTCTCGGACGAACACAATTTACTTAAAAATTTGCTTTCTCCTTCAAATACGTCCCCCAATCATATTACGTTAGGAGAAATGTAATAGGAGGAGGGAATACTGAACATCCAACCTCTACCTCTAGCATCCTTCTGGGATTTGCGTGGTTGGATTCCCCATATGAATGATAACCAATTCTCCTAATGACTCAAGCAACACAGACTGGGATCCCTTGATATGGGACCGATATGGTGGAGAAGATGAAGTTAAACTCTTCTCACCTAAAAAAAGTTTTCACCAGCGAATCCAGGGAAGCTATCAGGCTCTGCTGATTGATCTAGTTAGGTGTGGTGGCCGTTTGTGCTGCGGCCATTGGCCCTCTCCGATCCAATTTTGTCTCTGCGACTCTACGTCTCTGAGGTAAAACTCGAGAAGGTTTACTCTGCATGCCAGGAAATAGCTTCTACAAATCTCTAATCGAAACATTGCGTTCGAAAGCGAGACTCGCAGAGATGGCTCGAGACTTAAGAGCTCTACTTAAATTGTGCTTGGGGGCGCAGACAGGATTCTGCATTGCTGCCGCACTAGACATGCCTATGGAAAAGAGAGGACGAATGACGACTTGTCGGTTACCCACGGATGGCAACCGATTCTTCGCAATTAGGCCTGGTTGTGTAAGGTGGACTACAGAACGATCGGAACTGAACTTGCATGCGAAAGATAAAGCTATGGGGAATCATGTCTTTTATGATAAGAACTTTAGCAAAGCATGAGCGAGAGGTTCAAACTTGCTTGTGTTGCACCAGGTTAGAACCCAAGACAAATTCCATTTTGGAAACAAAGTTATGGATATTGGTTACTGCGATCAAAATTGTCAAACAGATCTGAGAGACCTTTATCATGCCCAATGTCACATCCGCCATTGTTACGTATATGTAATTTAATTGTTTGTGTGTTAGTTTTAAATTCTTTTTTTATTTTTTAAATTTCATTACATGTTATTGTAATGATAACTCTATTCACCGGATGGGACATTTTTCCAGAAAATTAAGTTCAGTTCTGATAAAAACGCCGTTCGGAGAAACATTGTATCTTTTGTTGACATAAATTTTGGGGCCAATTTCAGCTCTAACAACTGTTTTGTTTTTGTTTTTTTTTTGTTATTTTTTATTATTGAATCTTATAGTAAGATTCGTACAGTACAATCGAATTCATCCATGCCGGAAGTGACAGCTGGCATATAATGTTAATACGTCCCTTGAATGAAGTGATCACATGACCTATCAGGTGATCCGTAATTCCATTGTAGTTAGGGTTAAAACGGATATTTCAGAGTGTTTTTTAGTCAGTCGTAATTCATTGTTGTTGCCAGTTTGATTTGCTTTTTTCTATTTTTTAGAATTAATAATTTATTTTCCCTGGAGACTTTATCTACTGCTCATCAGAATTGTTGGACAAAGACATTTATTGAAAATTATTCGGAATTCTAAAGCCGGAATAGTATTCTTGGTGATTTCAACAAGGAACTGTTGACACGACAACACAAAACAGGTTATAGAAGACGTCATCGGCTTCCATCTTGGAACTTCATCGGGATTCGAACTTTGATTCAATTAGAATATTTTTTGATAAGACTTATATTTTTAAATTCTAGGATTAATTTTTGGATTAGATTCACAAACCGTAAGTCTTTTTTTCATATTTTTACCTTGTTTCTAGGGAAATAAATTATTTTGTTAAATTGTACAAAGCTTGTTGGCTTCACTCTTTCCTTTGTTACTTTTGCACGAGCCTAGACATGTAACAAATGAAATTGGGGCCTCATCCTTGGCATATATGAATTGTGGCAAAAATATTTCAGAAAATTGTTTTTGTGAGGTTTAAATTCCCCTAGTTTTCAGACATTTTTCAATCCTAAGTAATATTTCACATTTTGCTTGAAATCTTTAGTGAAATCAACAGGCATCTTCACAATGTCATCAAAAGTGGAGATTTTTCTTTCTAGTCCTACTCAGGAGCAGTTCGAGTGTTTGAAGAAAGATGAGTTGCTTGAACTTGGCAGAAAATACGATCTTTCTCAGGAAAAAGCTTCTTTAACGAAAATTGTCTCAGTATTTCGTAGAAAAGAATGTTTTCGATAAAAGTGTTTTGTTTTTGATCAGTAAGTCAGTATCAGACTCTGACAGTATAGTAAAGGAATTAAAATTAAAATAGAAAAAGGAATTGGAGTTTAGTCAGCTGGAACTTCAGGAAGTTAAAGAAGAAAAGCAAATGCAGTTGCAACTGGAGAAAGAGAAAGAACAAATGCATTTACAAAATAAAGAAAAACAAATGCTATTGAAAAAGGGGAGAGAGAGAAACAAATGCAGTTGCAATTTGAGAAAGAGGAGAGAGAGACAGGAGAGAAAGAAACAGATACAAATGTAATTAAAAGAAAGAGAGAAAGAAAAACAAATATAATTACAGAAAGGACAAACGCATTTACAATCGGAGAAAGAGGAGAGAGAGACAGATGCAAATTAAAAGAGAGAAGGAAGAGAGGGAATATCAATTTAGCATGAAAGAAATGGAGCTGGCAGGTGAAAAGCACGTTCTCACTTCACATACAAATTTAAGTTTTGATCTTACTAAGAATATTAGGTTAGTCCAACCTTTTAGAGAAAAATATGTAGACAAATAGTTTCCTCGTTTTGAAAAAGTTGCTGAAAATTTGAAATGGCTAAGGGAGCATTGGACTCAGTTACTACAATGTGTACTTATTGGAAAAGCTATTGATATTTACCATTCAATGTCATTCATCAAAGTGTTGAATATGATCTGGTTAAAGACTGTATCTTGAAGAGTTATGAGTTAGTTCCTGAGGCTTTTTGGCACTAGTTCAGGAATTCTAGAAAATAAACTGACAAGACCTATGTCGAATTTGCAAGGGAAAAAGCACAACACTTTTAAAGATGGTGCTTAGCCAAGAAGGTTAACAAAGATTACGAAAGTCTCAGACAGCTCATGTGAGTTGAACAGATCAAGAACTGTGTCCATAGTGACATTAAGACTTATCCTGACGAGCATAAGATCGAAATATTGGAAAATGCTGCTCGTGCCTCTAATGAGTATTCGTTAGCTCATAAGGTTCCTTTCGTAGCCAAGTCTTTCACTCAGCAGTCCTCTGGTAAAAAGGTATTTCAGGTTAATAAAATCTCCTTCTAAAACTCTATCTGGCACAACTTTTAATAATCAAACTTCTCATAAGCTTGATTCAAAATCCTTGTCTCTTCCTACGAGCACCTATTGCAAGAAGAAAGCACACATTATTTCTAATTGCTTCAAATTGAAATATAAGCCTCAGAATCAAAACAGACCTATTCAAAATGCTCTTATTTCTCCGAAGCCAAGGTCACGGTCATGTATTGAGAGCAAGACATTTGTTGGGTCTCATAAACCCCAGTCTGATTTTATTATGGAGACTTATGAACCATTCAAGTCTAAGGGTTCTATAGCACTCTTGGATGATTTGACAAATCCGATCCCTATTAAACTTTTAATGGCGAAAGGAGTTTCTCAGATTTTTTTTACTATCAGGGACTTTGCCTTCTTCTGAGAAGTCTTTTTCTAATGAGAGTGGTCTCATTCAGGGAGCAGACTGCGGCTTTGTTAATGTTCCTCTTCATTGTGTAAATTTGTCATCAGACTTACCTTCAGGACCAGTGACAGTCGGAATGTGTCTTCTTTACCCGTTCTGGGCATTCATTTATTACTAGGCAACGACCTAGCTGGAGACAAGGTTGTGATTAATCCACTTGTAACTGACAAACCTTGTTTGGGTCAGAAAGTTGATCCAATTGAAAAAGAATTCTCTGACTTATACCCAGCTTGTGGAGTTACCAGAGCTATGGCAAAGAAAGCGCTTGAGAATGATTCCGATAAGGAAAGTGTTCCCGTAGCTGACACATGTATTGGTCAGGCGTTTGATGTGGTCACTTTCAGTCCTAATTTGGATCAATCAAAAGGTATTGTTCACTATGATCCTCTTTTAACTACTCATTCTCCTTTATCTAATCAATCACTTGTCGTCGAACAGGAAAAAGATCCTGAGATCTCCTCTTTGTTTCAAAGGGCCATTAGTGAAACTGAAGCCACTGAAGTACCTGTTTGTTATTTCGTAAAAAATGGAATTCTTATGAGAAAATGGAGACCTTCCGAGGTACTTGCTGATGACGAATGGTCAGTAAACTATCAAATTATAGTTTCAAATCTTACAGAGAGGAAATGCTTAGTTTGGCCCATGAAACTCCTCTGGCTGGCCATTTAGGGATTAATAAGACTCATCACAAGATCTTGACTCACTTGTAAATATTGTAGATCTTGTCATACTTGTCAGATGGTAGAAAAAACCAGTCAGAAGATACCTAAGGCTCATCTACAACCTATTCCTGCATTTGACGAACCATTTAGTAGAATAATGGTAGATTGTGTCCGAGTTGTTTACTAAGTTTGGCCGTCCAAAGTCTGTCCAATCGGATCATGGTCACATTTTATGTCTGGAATTTTCCAGCAAGTTATGTATGAATTAGGCATTCAACAATTCAAGTCTTCTGCTTTAGAAAGATTTCATCAGACTTTGAAGAATATGAGTATATTGCTTGATACGGATAAAGATTAGGATGAAGGCATTCATTTACTGTTGTTTGCTGTTAGGGACTCAGTTCAAGAATCTTTAGGATTCAGTCCCTTTGAACTAGTTTTTGGACACACTGTGCGTGGACCATTGACGTTGTTGAAAGAGAAACTTCTTTCTAATGAAGATACTGAACTTAATCTTCTCGTTTATGTTTCCAATTTTAAGTATAAGTTGTCTAAGGCTTGTGAGGTCGCAAGAGCGAATCTGCATTCTACTGAACCAAAAATGAAATTAAGGTATGAAAAAACTCAAAGGAAATGAGTTTTCTGCCTGGTGACAGAGTTCTGGCTCTCTTGCCCATTCCACAAAATCCTCTTCAGGCCATATATTATGGTCCGTCCACGGTTGAAAGAAAGTAAATGATTTGAATTACATCATCAATACTCCTGGTAGGCGAAAACAAAAACAACTTTGCCACATAAACGTGTTAAAGGAGTACATTGAAAGAGATAGCCAGGTAAATCATGCATTTAATTTAGTTGTATCTGTCCCAGAAACTGATGATTTAAGTGAAGGAATTTAATCGGACTGTACTGATTGTTGAGTGGCAAATCATCGGAATTCGGAAATTATGAATTCTCTGGACCACAAACTTTTACATTTGCTACAACAAGAAAGAAATGAACTTAAACAGTTATTATTAGAATATGAGCACTTATTTCCAAATGTTCCTACGAGGACACACAAAATGTTTCATGACGCTGAAATTGTAAATTCAAAACCTGTTAAACAGCACCCGTTCAGGATGAACGCTCTCAAACAAGAATACTTGAAAAGGAAATTCAGTATTTGCTGGAGAACGATTTCATAGAGCCCAGTAAAAGTGACTGGAGTTCACCATGTATACTTATTCCGAAACCAGATAAAACTTTCGGTATGTGCATTGATTACAGGAAGGTGAACAGTGTGACTCAAACAGATTCACTTCCAATACCAAGAATTGATGATTGCATTGATAAAATTGGAAATGCCAAGTATGTCACCAAATTTGACCATCTGAAAGGGTTTTGGCAAATTCCAATAACGGAAAAGGCAATGGAAATTTCAGCATTCATGACTCCAGATGGACTTTATCAATGCTATATGATGCCGTTTGGGATGAAGGGTTCCCCAAGTACTTTTCCAAGTTGAAGAATATGATTACCTCTGGTCTAGATAATTGTGATGCTTGCATCGATGATGTCATCATCTACAATGCCACCTGGAAAGAACATCTAGCAACAATTCCGACATTCTTTGAAAGACTCATCGATGCAAGTTTGAGAATCAATTTATCCAAAAGCGAGTTCTGCCGTGCTTGTGTAACTTTTCTAGGACATATTGTGGGACATGGACAAGTTAAATTTATAGATGCTAAGGTCAAGGTTATCTCTGAATTCTCTGTGTCTGTCAGTAAAAAGCAACTGATGCGATTTTTGGGTACGGCTGGATACTATCGGAAATATTGCTGAACCCCTGAGAAATTTAATGAGCACGAACACAAGTTTCTTTGGACTGAGATATGTCAGGAGGTTTTTGACAAGTTAAAGGCCATACTTACGGGTGCACCCAGTTCTTACAGTTCCTAATTTCAGCCAGTTATTTAAACTATCTATTGATGCAAGTGATGTTGGCGTTAGAGCAGTATTGATTCAAGAAGATAGAAATGGTTTTGATCATCCAGTGTGATAGTTTTCAAAGAAATTAAATAAGATCAAAAGAAATTACTCAAGAATCGAGAAGGAATTTTTGGCTTTAGTTTTGGCATTACAACATGTTGAAGGTTATCTTAGTTCAGCTCCTTCTCCGCTTGTTGTATTTAGTGATCACAACCCCCTTACTTTCATCGACATGATGAAAAACAAAAATCAATGATTATTAAGGTGGAATTTGTTGTTAGAAGAATACAATCTTGACATCAGGCACATCAAGGTAAAAGACAGGTTAATAGCAGATGGGCTTTCCAATGTATAGAAAGGATATTTCATGTATACTTTGTATAATGCATAAGATTTTTTCTTATGTAATATTTTTACCTCATGTGTAATTAACACATGGTGAAAAGAAGGCTTTATTATATAAAACTTTCTTTTTCTTGATGGGGTGGAAGTGTTACGTATATATAATTTAGTTGCTTGTTTGTTAGTTTTAAAATCTTTTTTATTTTATTTTTATTTCATTACATGTTATTGTAATGATAACTTTATTCACTGGATTGGATATTTTTCCAGAAAATTCAGTTCAGTTCCGTTAAACCCGATAAACACGCAGTTCGTAGAAACATTGTATCGTTTGGTGACCTAGATTTCGGAGCCAATTTCAGCTGTATTGTAAACAAATTTTTTTATATTTTTTTATTACTATTGAATCTTACAGTAAGGTTCGTTCAGTACAATCGAATTCATCCATGGCGGACGTGGCAGCTGGCATATAATATTACTATGTGACTTGAATGAAGTGATCACGTGACAACACAAAATAAGTTATAGAAGACGTCATCGCCTTCCATCTTTGAACTTCATCGGGATTCGAACTTTGATTCAATTAGAACTTTTTAGTGATAGTATTTATATTGTTAATATCTAGGATTAAGTTTTGGATTAGATTCACAAATCGTAAGTCCTTTTTTATATTTTCACCTTGTGTTCTAGGGAAATAAATTATTTTGTTAAATTTTACAAAGCTTGCTGGCTTCACTCTTTTCTTTGTTAGTTTTGAACGAGCCTAGACATGTAACACCATGATGTCTGAATGAATCTGAGACCATAGATCCCTGAGAGCGCGAGCAGAAGCTTGCATTTCTGCTGCTCTCGACATCGCTATGGAAGAAAGTGAGCAGGGACACTGGTAGAGCTCCAAATAGACGGTAATCTGTTCTGAGCTTCAAATACCGGTATCATGAGAACCATCGAACACTCCGATATGAACTGAAGAGAATTCCGGTGGACGAAAAAGGGAGATGAAACCCACTTACCCTGCATGTTGAAGCTCTAAAGCTATCAACAAACATAATCTATATGGTACAGACTTTAGCGATGTATAGGCTAGAAGTTCGAAGGGGTTCAAATCTTGCGATGTTAAAAAAACCTGAATCTTTCCCTTTGGAGACAGATAAGGTATAATAGTCAAGGAGACCAATATTGTCTAAGATATCCGATAGGTCTATATACACCACCCAAACATGTTGCCAAAATGTGTCCCAATATTAATGGGTGGTAGCCTTTGGTAGCGATTGGGGTCCGACTGTTTCTCCTCCAAGAACACAGCCAGAGAAAGACGGCCAGTTGAGGGACAGAGACATGCAGATGGGAAATTGTTACGAGCATGTGCTCTTGAAATAAGTAACCGACAAGCCATGTTTGGGTATCAGTCAGGGACTTCTTTCTCAATATGATCAATTTCTGATCCAAACATGGCTTGTCAGTTACAAGTGGATTAACCACAAGCTTATCTCCAGCTAGGTCATTGCCTAGTAATAAATGTGTGCCCTCAACGGGTAAAGAAAACACTGTTCCGACTGTCACAGGTCCCGAGACTAATTCTGATGACAAATTTACACAAAAGAGGGGAACATTAACGAAGCCGCGCTCTACTTCCTGAATAAGAACACTCTCGTTAGAAGAAAATATCTCCGAAAAAGGCAAAATACCTGATAATAATAGACTCTGAGAAGCTCCATTTGTCCCTTAAAATTTTAGTAGGGACCGGATTGGCCGAATCACCGAAAAGTGATATAGAACCCTTCGACATGAATGGTTCATAATTCTCCATAATAAAATCAGACTGGGGTTTATGAAACCCAAGAAATGTATTGCTTTCAATACATGACCGTGACCTTGACCTCTTAGAAATAAGAGCATTTGGAATAGGTCTGTCTTGATTCTGTGGCTTATTTTTTAATTTGTAACAATCAGAAATAACGTGTTCTTTCTTCTCGCAATAGATACACGTAGGAAGAGATCATGATTTCTGATCAAATTCATCAGAAGCTTGATTTCTAAAAGTTGTGCCAGATTGAAATTTAGAAGGACCAGTATTAGGCTGAAATACCTTTTTACCAGAAGACTGCTGAGTGGAAGGCTTGCCTACAAAAGAAACTTTATGAGCTAAGGAACACTCGGCTGCAACAGGATCAGCATTCTCCAAGGTTTCGACCTTATGCTCCTCAAAATTAGTCTTAATGTCACTATGGACACAGTTCTTGAACTCTTCAAGTAATGCAAGTTGTCTGAGAGTTTCAAAACTTTCATCAATTTTCTTGGCTAAGCACCATGTATTAAATAACTGCTCTTTTCCTCTTGCAAATTTGGCATGCGTTTGCCCAGCTTCCTTTTTACAGTTCCTGCATTTATGCTGATAAGTCTCAGGGACTAACTCATAACCCTTTAAGATGCATTCCTTAACCAGATCATAGCACTTTGCTGTAATGGCAGTGAATTGTAAATATCACTAGTTTACCAGTAAATACACATTGTAATAATAGAGTCCAATGCTCCCTTGGCCATTTCAAATTTTCAGTAATTGTTTCAAACTGAGGAAAATATTTGTCTACCTCTTTTTCTCTAAAAGGGGGCACTAACATAATATTCTTAGTAACATCAAAACTTGAATTTGTATGTAACGTGGGAATGTGCTTTTCACTTGCCAGCTCTAATTCTCATAATCTAAACTATTATTCCCTTTCTTCCTTCTCTTTTTCTCTCTGCAATTCTATTTGCATGTTTCTCTTCTTTCTGTAACTGCATTTGTTTCTATCTCTCCTCTTTCTACAATAGCATTTATTTTTCTTCTTTCTGTAACTACGATTGTTTCTATCTCTCTCATCTTTCTCCAATTGCATTTCTATTTGTTTCTCTCTCTCTCTCTCTCTCTCTCTCTCTCTCTCTCTCTCTCTCTCTCTCTCTCTCTCTCTCTCCTCGTTATCTAAATACATTTGTTTCTCTTCTTTCTGTAACTGCATTTGTTTCTCCTCTTTTTTCCAGTTGCATTTGCATATGTTCTTCCTCTTTTTTAAGTTCAAACATTCTTAACTCCAATTCCATCTTGTATTTTACTTTTAATAACTTTATTTTTTCAGGGTCTAATACAAACTTACTGATCAAAGCCAATGCTCTTTTATCCAAAACATTCTTTTCCACCAAATACAGGACCAAAATGTTTTTTATTTTTTGCTTCGTTAAAGAAGCTTTTGCCTCAGAGAGATTGTATTATCTGGCAAGTTGAAGCAATTCATCTTTTTTCAAAAAGTCTAACTGTTTTTGTGTAGGATTTGAAAGAAAGATTTCCACTTTTGATGGCATTGTAAGAAAAGCCTGTTGATTTCATTGAATATTTCTAAAATGAAAAATAATGCTTGGGATTTAAAAATTCAAAACCTAGGGGAATTTAAATTTCATAAAGCAAAGTTTTCTGAAATATTTCAGCCGCATTTCATATATCCCAAGGACGAGCGCCCATTTCTCTGTTACGAGTCTATGCTCCCAGGAGTATTTATGATGCAATTTAAATAATTTACTTTCTCTTCATCTGTGTAGGGACCATAATACTTGGCCTGAAGAGGAATTTATGGTAAGGGCAATGGAGAAAGAACTCTATCACCAGGATGAAAACTCCATTCCATTGTATTTTGATCATACCTTAATTTCAGTTTTGACTGAGTAGATTGCAGATTAGCTCTTGCAACCTCAGAAACCTTTGACAACTTATATTTAAAACTGGAAACATAATCGAGAAGATTACGTTCAGTATCTTCATTAGAAAGAAGTTTCCCTTTCAACAACTTCAATGGTCCATGCACAGTGTGTCCAAAAACTAGTTCAAAGGGACTGAAGCCTAAAAATTCGTGAACTGATTCCCTAACAGCAAACAATAAGTAAATGAATGCCTTCATCCCAATCTTTACCCACATCAAAACAATATGACCGAATCATAGTTTTCAAAGCCCCATGAAATCTTTCTAAAGTCCCTTGGCTCTCAGGGTGATAGGCAGAAGATTTGAATTGTTCAATGCTTAATTCGTAGATAACTTGCTGGAAAATTCCAGACATAAAAATGTAACCCTTGATCAGATTGGACAGCTTTGGAAGGTCAAATTGAGTCAAAAAAAAAAACATTTATCAAAGCTTTTACTATTGTTTTAGTTTTAATATTCCTCATTGAATTGCCTCTGGAAATCTTGTTGACGCACACATAATGGTCAACAAGTATTGGTTACCTGACTTGGTCTTAGGTAAGGGATCGACGCAATCTACCATTATTCTGCTAAATGGCTCGTCAAATGCAGGAATAGGTTGTAGATGAGCCTTAGGTATCTTCTGATTGGGTTTTCCTACCATTTGACAATGATGACAAGATCTGCGGTATTTACAAATATCACTTTTGAGTTTCCGCCATTAGAAGTGTTAAATATCTTGTGATAAGTCTTATTTATCCCTAAATGACCAGAAAGACGAGTTTCATGGGCCAGATTACGAATTTCCTGTCTGTACGATTTTCGAAGTACAATTTGATAGTTCACTGACCACTCGTCACCAGCAAGTACCTCGGTAGGTGTTGATTTTCTCAAAAGAATCCCATTTTTAATGAAATAACAGACAGGTACTTCAGTGACTTCAGTTTCACAAATGGCCCTTTGAATCAAACAGGAGATCTCAGGATCTTTGTCCTGTTCAACGACAAGTGATTGTCGTTTGTCACACTGATTAGAATAAAGAGTATGAGTAGTTAAAAGAAGATTGATGTGATCAATACCTTTTGATTCATCCAAACAAGGAGTGAAAGTGACCTCATCAAAAGCCTGACCAATACATGTGTCAGCTAAAGACTTCTCAGAAAAAGTCAAAATACCTGATAATAAGACACTCAGAGAAGCTGTTTCCCTTAAAATTTTTATATGGACGGGAATGGCCGAATCACCCAAGAGTGATACAGAACACTTCGTCATGAATGGTTCATAATTCTCCATAACAAAATCAGACTGGGTTTTATGAGACGCAAGAAATGTATTGCTTTCAATACATGACAGTGACCTTGACCTCTTAGAAATAAGAGCATTGGAATAGGTCTGTCTTGATTCTGAGGCTTATTGTTCAATTTGTAACAATCAGAAATAACGTGCCTTTTTTTCTTGCAATAGGTACACATAGGAAGAGATAAGGATTTCTGATCAATCTTATCAGAAGCTTGATTTCTAAAAGTTGCTCCACATTGAAATTTAGAAGGGTCAGTATTAGGCTGAAATACATTTTTACCAGAATTGTCCAAGGTTTCGACCTTATGCTCCTCAAAATTAGTCTTAATGTCACTATGGACACAGTTCTTGAACTCTTCAAGTAATACAAGTTGTCTGAGAGTTTCGTAATCTTGGTCAACTTTCTTGGCTAAGCACCATATATCAAATAACTGCTCTTTTTCCTCTTGCAAATTTGACATGAGTTTGTCCAGCTTCCTTTTTTATAGTTCCTTTATTTTTGCCGATAAGTCTCAGGGACTAACTCATAACCCTTAAAGATGCATTCCTTAACCAGATCATAGTACTTTGCTGTAATGGCAGTGAATTGTAAATATCACTAGCTTTACCAGTAAATACACATTGTAATAATAGAGTCCAATGCTCCCTTGGCCATTTCAAATTTTCAGCAATTTTTTCAAACCTCTTATTCTCTATAAGGGGGCACTAATCTAATATTCTTAGTAACATCAAGAGTTGAATTTGTAAGTAAAGTGGAATGTGCTTTTCACTTGCCAGCTCTAATTCTCATAATCTAAATTGATATTCCCTTTCTTCCGTTTTTCTTTCTCTCTGCAATTATATTTTCATTTGCATTTGTTTCTCTTCTTTCTGTAACTGCATTTGTTTCTATCTCTCCTCTTTCTACAATATCATTTCTTTTTCTTCTTTCCGTAACTGCAATTGTTTCTCTCTCTCTCTCTCTCTCTCTCTCTCTCTCTCTCTCAACTGCATTTGCATTTGTTTCTTTCTCTCCTCCTTATCTAAATGCATTTGTTTCTCCTCGTTTTCCAGTTGCATTTGCATTTGTTGTCCTCGTTTTGAAGTTCAAACATTCTTAACTCCAGTTCCATGTTGTATTTTAATTTTAATAACTTTACTTTTTATGTCAGAGTCTGATACAGACTTACTGATCAAAGCCAATGCACGTTTATCCAAAACAATCTTTTCCACCAAATACAGGACCAAAATGTTTTTTATTTCTTGCTTCGTTAAAGAAGCTTTTGCCTCAGAAAGATCGTATTTTCTGGCAAGTTGAAGCAATTCATGTTTTTTTTTTTGTTTTTTTTTTCTCAAAAAATCTAACTGTACTTGGATGGGATTTGAAAGAAAGATCTCCACTTTTGATGACATTAAAAAAACTGTTGATTTCACTGAAGATTTCTAAAATGAAAACTAATGCTTGGATTTAAAACAATGCAAAACCTGGGTGAATTTAAATTTAAAAAAACAACAGTTTTCTGAAATATTTTAGCCACATTTCATATATCTCAAGAACGAGCACCCAATTTTCTGTTACGAGTCTAGGCTTTTGAAATAAGTAACAGAAAACATTGAAGACAACAAGCTTTGTAAAATATAACAAATAATTTATTTCCCCAGAATACAAAATGAGAAATTAGGAAAAAAGAACTTACGGTTTTACGAATTAAATCCAAAACAAATTCAATAATTAAAAACAGAAGTCATAGTAATAAATGTTTCTGAATGAAACTGAGTTCCAGTAAAGATGAAATCCAAAATGGAAGTCGATGACGTCTGTTGTAACCTTCAAAGTGTAGACGTGTCAACAGTTTCTTGTTGAATCACAGAAAATATTATTCCAGTTTTGAATTCCGTATAAATTCAGTATTTGTCTTTTCCAATAATTTTGTAGGAGCACTTATGTATTTCCAGGGAAAAGAATCACTTGAATTCCATAAAATAAAAATTCAACTCAGACTGGTCAGAACATAAGAACAACTTAACGTGTCGATTATTTGGAGCCCGACGGAACAAACATCTATCAAGACAACAGTTATACACTAATTTAAGACGAAAATCAGAATCCCGGATGAGGGTCAAAAGTTCATTCTTCTGAAAAATAGAAGTTTGTATGTTTTTTGTCACATACTACTGTCATGACCTTGACTTAGGTTAATGAATCTTACTCTGAGAAAGAAAAAGAAATAATACAAAATTTTAAAAAAGTTGTTTACCAAAACTGTCACTGATTTCGGAGACAAGGTCAGAAACTAGATACAATGTTTCTATTATTAGTTGTTTATCAATGAAATTAAAAAAATAGTCAGGTCAAACAGAACTGAACTGAATTTCTGGAAAATGTCAAATCCAGTAAACAAAGTCACATTACAATAACATGTAATGGAATTAAAAAAATTAAAACTAACAAACAAAAACAATTAAATTAAATATACATAACATGGTATAGATGTTTACTCTCGAGGTCCTCTCCACAAATGAAGGTTTAAATTGTCTGACTAGCAACTATGTACTAGTAAAAACCGAGCATGTAGAAGAAGAGGGCGGTCGATTGAGGTTGGAGTGTTTGAATCAGAGTGACGACCAATTGATAGAGGGACCATTTCCTGTAAAGGACATGACCCATTATGGACTGATTCTCGGCTAAAACCAGAAGGTGTCTGATATACATTTTGATGTGGAGATTGTTTCAAATCAGAACACCTGACAAGTGGTCTGGTAACTCCCAGTTCGAGGATAGACGTCACCACTACAGTGTTGATGGCTCAAAAGAGGACCGTTTCGCCCCAGGATCGATCTTTACAGAAATGAAAAGTATTTATGACAACCTTCTTTTCTGGGATATTGATGAGTTGAGGCCGTTCCCCAGATGTCGCTAAAAGTAGTGAAGGTCAGCAACAGGTGTGTACTCCCACTATGTGCAATGGCGGCGGTACTTTACTTTATTTCAGCCTGGGGTTCCTCAGCAGGATTCCGATGGTCAGCCAGCCTGTATTGCCCCACTGACGTGGGGATGATCGAATTTCAGGTGTGATCATGATTTCTTGATTAAGAGGACGTAACACGGGGTGCCAATGTGTGGGGGCGACTGATGGTGTCGGCTGGAAGACTGGCATCGGTACGGCAGCATTATTATAAATTATTTGGGTCCAGTTGATCGATCGTTAATCCCATACACCCTGATTTTCCGGCCCGAAAGGCCATTCTCTGACACATGTGGAGGAATACACCATCTGGGTTGCCTAAAATTGAGGAATATTCCCCTAATATTTTGCTCAGATTGATGAGAGGACGTCTTCGACTGCCGTACCGAATGACGCATCTTATCCAGCGACTAATGATCCCCTCCTTTCCTCTCTCCGTCCCCTGACGTAACGGTATTCGTTGGTTCCGTGCGACTAAGTTAGCCGAGGGGGGGGGGGGGGGGGCGGATATTCCAGAGTGTCCTCACAAGGTTTGCCACTGAGGCTGATTTGGTGTGAAGACTAAGGATGTCAGAGGTATCCTGCCGTGACCTCGACCGTCTCTCTTTCCAATTTGCCGCTTTCTGAAGTACAGCAGTGCATGCCTTTTCCTTCCAAACACTGCATATTTAGCTGCTGCCCTTCAATGCAGAACAGGGCGATCTTTGTGCACGAGCATTTCTTGCGTGTATTAAACATTCCTCCTGAAACGACACAAGATGAGAAAAAACAAAGCATAGATTAGCAAATTATTATGTGACTAACTAACTAATATTATAAATCATCTAACTCGGTAGCCCCGACTGCACTGACTACATACTATAGATGCTGTATTTCAGAAACAATGTATACATAATATAACATAGAAGAGCCATGGCGGACTTACATGCTTTGAAATTGCATATAGATCGATTAAATTAACCTTCTGCAGAAACGACACAAAAGACACAAACTAAAGCAGAAACTAGTAATGTTTTGAAATTACTAGGTTGTTAAAACACTGCCATAACTAACGGACCCGTGAACATGACGTATAATAAACGTATGGTCCTATATTAAGCTTAAGCAGAACGAATAGTTAATAAAGAAGGGACAATGTGTACATACATATAGACCTAGTCATGGTAGGTTACCATGCTCTGATACAAGAAACACACTTAAGTCAAAACTAGTAATATGTTGAAATTACTAGGTTGCTGAAACAAAACACTGACGTATGCACATGTTATAGATGCTGCGTAACAGAAACCATTTATACATAACACAAACAAAACAGGAGTCATGTCAAACTTCCATGCTCTGAAGTGGCCTGTAGAACGTTTAACTGACATATGCTGAAACGACACAAGACACAGAAACTAAAGCAGAAACTAGTAATGTGTTGAAATTATTAGGTCACTAAAAACACTGTCGTAACTAACAGAACAGTGAAGTGTCAGCAGATACTTATGGACCTGTTTAAAATTAACGCTGCATCTTAGTTGATAATCAAACCAATTCTATCAAAACAACATGAAATACGAATAAATTAAGTATAATTATCAAGCAGCACTTCAGAATTTCGCTGCGAATACAGTCAAATGTACGCTAACCCGTAATGACCCTGTGTAAGGATAATGATAGCGTGGTGGGGTGGTGGTTCTACAAGATGATGTCCTGGTAAGCGACAAATTTCTCAAAATATTGGCAGATATTGCAAAAAAAAGCATACAACCTGCAGTAGATCGATAAATACGCACAATAAAAAAAATGAACGTTGAATGGGTCCATATGAACACAAAAAGGGCTGGATTAACGGAGGCTGTTGCACTGCATGTGTCTCAGCACACAGCAAAGTTAAAAACGGGCGAGCGCTGGTTATATCAAGGGGAAGTAATGGGCAAGAGTTACCTCCCTTTGCCGATCTAAAAATAGACAGTATAAGCGATTTTCGCTGGATTCGCGAGGTAGCATAATATGTTCCTAACGTAATGTGATTGGGGAACGTATTCGAAGGAGAAATGGTTGGACTCTAATATAACAATACTGAGTGGCTACAAGGGCTTAGAGATGTTGACCATGATACATTTATCAGAAAAATAAAATTTAAGAAACAGTTACGAAAAAAACCTGCGGGAAAGTAAGCCTATCTCATTCCAGATGAGAACTATGGATTTCTGCCTAGAGATATTCACAAGAATCTATGACTGATTCGTAAATGAACTGAACGATTTAATGAACACAGATAGTGTTAAAAGATTGATGACAAAGGGATGCACTGTTTTCATGATGGGAAACAACACAAAGTATAATATGAAGCAGCTATTGACATTGATTTTGCCCATAACCATTGCAGTAAAAACTTAAACATTGCAATGATTATGCCATTTATATAAGATGTTGCTTCAAACATAAATCTGCCACAACTACTAAAGCTTCCAATTGTCATATCGTGTGAATCAAGCTTACTGATTGCCGAACACATCACGGCAATTTCAAAGCAAATGAAAGATACAATGTAACTTCACAGTCTGACACATTTCCCAGGCAATTTGTAAATCCAATTAAATCTAATGCAGTCGGTATATCTAGTGGAGTTGCTTTCACTCTTTATTTTACCCATGTAGAATGTCTCAGTGTTTCATGTTGCCGGGAAAGGTTCTTAGAAATGAATACCTAATTGTATCACTCTAGGTATAAGTACGGCATATTTACAAAATTGATTTTTAAAAAAGATCAGACAGATAGGCTTCTAATTTTATATATGTAAGAGAGAGAGAGCAAGAGAGAGAGAGAGAGAGAGAGAGAGAGAGAGAGAGAGAGAGAGAGAGATATGTATATACGGTTATTGTACACAGCATGAAAGTTGTTGGGTTTAAAATTGAAAATACACAGATAACATTGTTTTGAAGCAGCACATTTTGCAACGAGGGCACATACAGACAAAAGACCATTGCATATCAAGATATATTATTCTGTCAGTCAAGTGTTGCTACAGTTTCAATGTCGTTCAACAAAATTTGCATCAACTGAATAAAATCTGCTGACTATTTCAAAGTCAGGTTAGTTTTACATGTATGCTGAATAAAGCGTTTCAGGTATGGAAATTGTGTAGAAGGCTAATATCTATGTCATTCAAACATGAGGTAAATCTCGCAATGAAGGCAATAGAAATAAACGTTTAAGACTTAGCTGAAGTTTACATAATTATATAATTACTTTATATTACCACTGTGCTGTAGTTTATTTTATAGATCTCTGTTGTTTAAACTGTGTTCAAATTTGGTTCAATATAAGTACCATGTTTGACATTACTTAATAATCTTAGATGACAAGGGTGTATGCCATTTTTGAAACTTGCACTATCGCTTACAAATTCTTTGTATTTATAAAATGTATTCGAAATTCAGCTACTAATGAGTGTTACACTTGCTACAAAGTTCCATGAAGTTACCGTATTCCTTCTCTCTCCATCTTTCTGATGCAGTTCATATGCTCATACTAAAGTCCAACTGCTTTATTTGTTATTCTACATATATGGTATGATTACAATAATGCACACATTCGTTAAGGATATACCAAATAACATGTAAACCTTAGCTAAAAAAAATCACTGGCTAGATCCAGATGGAGATGATTTGGCTTGGAAAAATGTAAGCTAGTCAAGAAGTCGCAATGCCACTTTCACTAACCTTGAAACTGCCATTGTTAGCATAACAACTGTGCATATATCGAATATCAATCTTGACTGACTGGGAATACCAATTTGAACCTGATGCAGTTGTGGGAAACCTATGAACAAAGTAAAGTCCTAATCGGTGGTATCATCATTATAATAATCAAGGTTTTATTGCCACTGATATAGGAAAGGAACTGAAGAAAAAATGATAAATTATATATTTTAGAGAAAAACAGCAGAGCAGGCAGGCTGTAGAGGAAATCTAAGAAGGATCTATACTATTATTCAGCTAATCAATGAGAGTGTGTTCTGTCAGAATACAAAATACCTCTACATAACTTTGATTATGAACAAGAACAGGGGCAGAATATCAATTTTTTAGTTGGCTGTATGGGCTGTTCAATAGTTTGGCCCATGAAACTCCTCTGGCTCGTCATCTAGGGATAAATAAAACTTATAACAAGATCTTGACTCACTTTTACTGAAAAAAAAAAAATGATGTTTGTAAATTTTGTAGATCTTGGCATACTTGTCAAATGGTAGGAAAACCCAATCAGAAGATACCTAAGGCTCATCTGCAACCAATTCCTACATTTGACGAACCATGGTCGTGGCAGTTTCAAAACTTTACAACTTGATAAATGGGATCTCACAGCTACCTGGCCCTATTTCGAATAAAATTAATTTTTATGTAAACTATTTCTAAGTAAGAAAAATGAAGTTAGCGACTAAATATTCTTTTGCTTTTCAGAGCAGAGGGAATCTGGTTTCAAATTTTATTTAAATTAAATATATGTACAAAGAATTGTAGCAAATACGGAGCTGTCTTTTAGATCACACTTGATGTTCTGGGGCAATATAATAATATAATGAGGGATGTTGAGATCAAAAGTAGTGGTAATGAAGGTAAATGCTAATCGTGATCACATTAACTTCTGGACAAGACTCCCAAGACAAGAAAGGAAGAATCTGTACCAAAGAAAAACGTAACAAAGATCAATAAGTCGCTGTTTATGAACATATAAAGCTTGATATTGGTGATAAGAGTCTGACATATCCTTGATTAGACATTCATAATACATCTGCTATTAAAATGGGATTTTGAATCAATAAGTGTGTAGCTCTAAGCATTGATTATGGCAAAATGGACAAAAAGTTGGTATAAAGCTTCTGGGCCAACAGAGATTCAAACAACCATGGGAGCGTAATGGTTCTACATTTTCATGAGTTACTGAGTGGAAACAGTAAGAATGATGACGAGAGGTTGGACAAATTATATTCAACATGCAAACCTTAATACCAAATGGAAGTAACATAATCGAAGCAGTCAAAATACTTCGACAGTCTGAATCATAATTTGCAACATGGAATCATCATAGAATGGACTTGAGAAAAGGCAAGAAGACATGAAGAGGCAGAAGAGAAAAGATATCTGTCCCTGATGCACTGCAACCAAGTGCTAATAAAAAACACAACAGAATACACAGAATGACAGGGGAAAGAGGATAGACAAGATCATGTTCAGGAAGATAGGAGTTGCCCAGGGAAGTGCGTCAG
>JAECUM010062278.1:0-10015 GCA_016617855.1 Megalonaias nervosa | reverse complement strand
ATGCTTCCCACAATCAAGAGTGTAGATAGAAAAGGGTAAGCTGAAATTCTAAACGAACTCTGTCAGTTAATTATTACTTTAAAGTTCAAGCATATTGTAATTGGGTTTGGGCACCAAGTTATGCAACTTAGGAGCCTCTCCCACATAAAAAGTACTTAACGTGCGAGAGAGAGAGAGAGAGAGAGAGAGAGAGAGAGAGAGAGAGAGAGAGAGAGAGAGAGAGAGAGAGAGAGAGAGAGAGAGAGAGAGAGAGAGAGAATATGTTACATTCATGAATACACGAGTGAAGTCGGAAAGTGTAGAAGTGATATTATTGAAGAATTTGATGGGATTTGAGTTCAGGTCAGTGGTTTTCTCTGGAAATTCTGCTAACATAATTTCTGATTGGTTAGCTGCTAAAGGACCTGACCTTGTTGACAAATTGGAATGGTCTGGAAACGAATATTTGACCCTTATTCTGGTTCTGAAATTGTGTGTTGGAAATTCTTATATAAGGGATGTTTACCTGAGGTGTAGTTATTCCTATCTTAAACATCAGTCTGAGTAGCATTAACTGCACTTGTGTTTATATGATTTATTTACTAGTATTCCAATTGTTCATTGGAATTTTAGGGTTCTCATGCACTTTCGGAATACATAACAATTTTGGAATTACAGTGTATTTATTTAAAGACATTTTGGACTATATAATTGTGATACATCAAGACTGTTAGCACATCAACCTATTCCAGACTATTGGCACATTGGCACAATAAAATGAACTTCATTCGGAACATCATTGGAACTCTGTCGGATTACTCGATACTTTCGATTATGTGATAAAACGTTTAGGACTATTGTTACGTGTAGGCTCGTACAATAATAACAAGAGAAAAGAGTGAAGACAACAAGCTTTGTATATTTTAACAAAATAATTTATTTCCCTAGAAAACAATGTAAAAATTGGAAAACTGGACTTACAGTTTGTGAATATAATCCAAAATTTAATCCTAAGAATGAAAAAATACAAGTCCTATCACTAAATAGTTCTATTAGAATCCCGGTTCGAATCTCGACGACGTTCCAATATGGAAGGCGATGACGTCAGATGTGGTCCTTGTACAAATAGCAACAATTCCTCAATTGAATCACAGTTTATGTTTCCGAATAATTCCAGAATAAATTTCCACTGAATTTCTTTCTCCCAGAATTTGTAAAACAGTACACTCGTTTGGTTTTCTAGAGAACAAATTATTAAATTCAAAAAACAAATGAAGTAAAAAAAACCAGTCTGGTTTCAACAAAAAATACCTGCCCGGCCTTCAAGGTTTCCGAAATACAACTGACTGATAAGCGTTCGGAATAGGTATTATATCAAACCGAATCATCATCTCGTTCTCACGAGATAGATCACGTCGTCTAACAACGCAAAAAGAAAAATGTAATTTGTCACGTATGCAAGAATAGCCCTATCTTAGTACCAGATTCTCATTCTGAAATAAATTTAAAAATAAAACATTGTTTATTCAGACTAGACGAAATGACCTTGGCAATAGCCAATCGTTTTCGCGTAGCGCTTACACTACCGCGGACCAAGGTGAACTAAAAATATTGTTCATGTAACACGTTTTACGTCTTTAATAAACAGAATTACTGAAAGTAAATATCGAATCCCGTGAAAATAATCATTACAATAAAATGTAATGAAACAAAAATAAATAAAAAGAATTTTAAAACTAACACACAAACAATTTAATTACATATACGTAACACTATTTAGGACATTATTCACCATACTGTAAGTTATTTTTAATTTTTCACTTTGTATTCTAGGGAAATAAATTATTTGTTAAATTTTACATAACTTGATGTTTTTCGAATTTTTCAGTTACTTAGCTGAAGACCATAAAACAGCATTGAAGACTTTCTCTCACCACATGTATGATATTTCTAATTCTTACATAGGTCATAAAATATTTCCTCTCACCACATGTGTAATAATTCTAATTCTTGCATAAGGCATAGAATAGTTAATCTCACCTCATGTATGATATTTCGAATTCTTGCACAGGGCATATAATAGTTCCTGTCACCAGATGAATGATATTTCAAATTCTCGCATAGGGCATAGAATAGTTCCTCTCACCACATGTGTGATATTTCAGATTATTACATAGGGCATAGAATAGTTCTTCTTACCACATGTATGATATTTCGAATTCTCGGATAGTGGATACAATAGTTCCTCTTACCACAGGTATGATATTTCTGATTCTTGCATAGGTCATAGAATAGTTCCTCTTAAAATTTGTCTGATATTTCGAATTCTTTGTTTAGGGCAAAAAAATGGTTCCTCTCACCACATATATGATATTTCTAATTCTCGCATAGGGCATAGAATATTTCCTCTCCCCATATATATTCGATTCCTTTCAGGACAACCGTCCCAAGCAACCCTGCTTATTCTAAACGTGGTCGTACTAACGACAATGACGTGTTTATTATAAAAACTTCCTGGTTAATTCTAATTGTAACGCCGGAAGTTATCTTTTTATTTTCATAGAAAATATTGATAGATTCTGTATAGATAGTGATTGTTTCCCGACACTAATGGAAGTTCAACGCACATGCTTATGATATCCTGTAAAGTTATCCACACGTATAAATGACTCCTGAGTCCCATTCTTGGGTCCACAGTTCTCAAAGACGGAAAACATCAGAGTGATTCAAAGGAGAGTACGAAAACAGCCCACAAACACCATAATGTTTATAAGATTTGTTCAACTAATGAGTTATGCACTATAATGTGGTATAAAATATTAGAAAATAATGCACCTTTTCAAAACCTCGATGGGTGTAGGTAATACCTCACATGACTAGACGTTGGCCAACATATCACCACCCCCACCCCAATTTCAAAAAGCTGATAAAGCAATTGCTAGTAATTATACTCAGAGGATCTTGAATGGGTAATGGTTTAATATTGAATTTATGAAACGTGTTGAATAATGCCCAGCTTTTGTGAGCCCTGGCGAGCACAGGTGGGACATTATTCGACGAGTTTCATAAATTTAGTTTTTATTTTAATGGAAATATCTTAGACAGAAAGAAGAACAAATAATTTGGTTCATTCTGACTCAAATACTGCACCTTTCGTTTATTGAGCGTTATAGCCCAAGACGCAATCCTATAATATTTTTAAAGCATATTTTTTGGTACAAATTATAAATCAAAGAGCATTTATCCTTCCGAATATAAAGAACATTTGACTGAAACAGTATCATTTTTCAACACAGGATTTCCAATGGAAATTCCATGTGATGTTCTATAGTTTGACTCGGGTTAGGTGATCAGTGTTCACACCTAAAGTGTGTCAGTTTCACCTAGGCATTTCAGTTGTGAGGAATAATTACTGGATGCAGAAAATCCAGATTTACTGTAATATATTTGTGACCGGATATTTGCACTATTTGATTCGGAACAGTACGTTACAGTGGATGTAGACAAATTTTATTTAGAGACGGAATTGCATCCCAATATAAGAACATTAATTCTTTTGAGCTATTTTGCGCTTAAAAATGCTGTGGTTGGATAAATTCCTGTTATTTGAGAAACCTTTTATGTCCACATTCTTCTGTGAACAGAGGTGAGTTTACATGCTCCTATAAGTTATTTAAACCACGCTTGGGTGGATTCCATATTACAGGTATACCGTCCATCTCTCCCCCCCCCCCTCAATGCCTACTATCATTTGACCAATAACCTTAGTTTTGATGTTGTTCGTCTTGTTTTGGGGTTTTAAACCATTTTTCAGAGCATGATATATACATGCTATACATGCCGTAACGAGCCCCTATGGGGCAAATTGGCCATATTCAAAAAGACGTGATCATTGTTTTCCAAATTCCTTTGGGCGATCGATTTGAAGAATGGCCGCCAAAATGAAGATAGTAATAGTGAAAAGAAAAAGTTTCAGAAGCCTTGGTAAGGAAAAATTCCCATGAACGCAGCCAATCAATCAAGAGAATACTGCACAAGAATTTCATTGGCTTATTTGGATTAATCCATGTCACATAAAGTGATATGTTAACATGTTGTCATATCAACAAATATTGAACTGCACACATTATATGTAAAGTGTGCCGACTATGTGATAAAACGGTATCATTGACTAACATTGATTGTCAATTTCTAGCACCAAACTTTTTCATCAGTTAATTTATATTCGGATAGATCATAGCGTATCTCTGAGCCACATCGACGAAAAAGAAAAAATAAACTCGTATTAAAAGGGGAGACGCTGTGCTAATAGGCTATAGTCTGCTTTCAAAACTATCCAAACTAAGCAACGGTACTTTTTGTCGATATCTGATTGCAAGGATTGCGACTGCAATTATTGCGATTCGGAACATCGTTCGGCCCTTTCCGCCAACACGAGAGATAACCTCAGAGATAGTTGTAGGAATATCCATAAATTTGATCGGTTTGGAGATTTGTTTTATAGGAATACACCATATACGTTGCGACAGAAATGGTCGACATTGTTCCTGTTGTGACTTTGCGTCATTCAGGGTCATATTGTTCCATACGAACAAAAGTAATTTCGAATATTGTTCTTAATAGCGGAGAATTACATTAGTGGTTTCTTTATCGACTCGTTGACTTAGGCTTGAGGTTGCTGCGATTGATGCGTTTACCTGATCACAAGGACGGCTTGTGAACTTTTCTTGCTTATTTCAGTCAGTTTCGTAGAAAGCATAAACGGCATGTCCTCACGTGTTAGCAGTTGCTCAGCAACAGCTAACAGCCATGGGAACACCTCATTTTGTTTATTTTTTTTAATTTTAGGAATGTGTAAATTGTCAGAAGTAGTAATTAAGCTATCGGTTTTGAATCTCTCTCTCTCTCTCTCTCTCTCTCTCTCTCTCTCTCTCTCTCTCTCACACACACACACACACACACACACACACACACACACACACACACACACAGACACATCTGCCAAAGGCGCCAAGAAATCAGAAGGCTCTCATTGCTATAATTTTTACCATGAAGTCTAATTTTTCTATTTTGCAGTAACAGGAGCAACATTTTGATACTTGTACGAATAATAAATATGGTGCTACGATATCTCCACTATCTCCAACATCAGTACGATCACCAATTTCTACAAGAACAAGAACAGTAACAACAACAACTACTACTACTACTACTACTACTATTGCAAAAAATTACCATTAAAATTGTGACTTCATCTACAACAAAGAAAATTTCTCTTAACACTACTTTTTTCTTTTGTTTGGTCTTTTAACAGTACTCACTTTCCAGTGGCTTAGAGAGAAATTATGCCCCCTCTCGCAAAACTTTATTCTGGGGCCCCCTCCCAATATAAAAGTTGTTTGATAGGATATCTAGCCCCCAACCCAGCAGTTTCGGTAGTTGCTTGGGCACTTTCTACCGCGATAACTATTTCTTACCGGCGCAATAATGTTGCCATTTTCCCCAGTTTCCTGTGCGTAGAACCCTGCAAAATAAATACAAAGCATCCAGCTGTAGGTAGTTTCCACGTTAGAAAGTGTGGTAAGGTGAAGAAATGGATGCAGAAAGTCTGGTAAAATGTCGTGGGTAATAGGATCCGCTAACCATAAAAACGTCATATATGGGCGGTGGTTGGCGAGAGTTTTGTTTTTGCCTCATGCATGGGATACGAGAACAGTAATTGAAACCTATTGATAAATACATACGGAATCTGCTGACTTATACTTTAGTGTTGATATATCTTGTGTAGAGAAACGATATTACTAAAAAATAAATAGAAAACGACCGGAGTAACAATGCTGCGAACTTTGAGTTTGAACTTTTAATTTTTTGTATGCTGGGAAACATAAATAATGGCACAATATTGCAAGCAAAACGACCAAACGAAAAAATCCATTTTTGTTCTTAAATGCTTGTAAGACTTGCTTTTCTTGATTGTAGTAGTACAAATCTTACTATTTTAAGGCAACCGATATTCAGGGTTTTTTATCCAGATTTTTCATGACATTTAAACAACGTATAAGAGAATGTTACAAGTAAAAATAGTGGAAATAATTTATTCAACTGGATTTCCTTTATTTAAAAATACTATTAGGATGGGCTTATGTGTTGTTTTTAAAAGATACTTGGCACATCGAAAGTATATAAATAAACCGCATGGGACTGAGATATTAACGGTCACAAGAAAACAGTATACACAGAAATTATCATCTAAAATAATAACTGAGAACCACCTCGCTGTCTACAGCCGTCTACTTTCTTACAATAGAGCACCTCGCGAACAATGAACAATATTTTACATCACGATCAGGAAAAGGTATAAAATATGCACACAAAATAAAATACGTGCCATACCAACAGATGTATAGTAAAGCTGCTTTGTGAACTCATGTAGCTTACGATAAAGTCAAAGAGACCTCAGGGATGAGCAAGGGTTCATGTGTGAGAGATGTGTGGACCTTTGACACTACTACAAAAGAAGTCTAGTACAAGTGAACAAAAGGTATCACGTGACTTAAAAAGACACGTCATACGAAGTTGTTGTTGTAGGGTTTAACGCCATTTTTCAGCACAAGAGAGGAAACACATGGCGGTCATGCCCTACTCACTAACTGTCTGTCTGTCTGTGTCTGACTGTCTCTCTCTCTCTGTCTGTCTGTCTGTCTCTCTGTCTCTCTCTCTGTCTCTCTCTCTCTCTCTCTCTCTCTCTCTCTCTCTCTCTATATATATATATATATATATATATATATATATATATATATATATATATATAACAACGTAACGTAACATAATATAACATAACATAAAGGAAGCACATATGTGACAAGAAAGTCCTATACGAACCTGAACCGATGAAGCCGCTGTCTCTACCTGTAAGATATATGTGCATATCGTTATTTTCTCTGAGAGTTAAGATATTCAAATTAATATCGGATATTTCACTTTGAAAACTAAAGTTCATGAAATGCATATACAATTATTACGAACGAAATGATGGAATAAAGCAACATAGAAAGCTTTGGTACAAACTTTGCGTTGGATGTGTTTTAACGATGAATAGTAAATTCCTCCAATTCATACATTTTTATGTCCATTTCATAGGTTGTCATTGGAAATAGACGAATGATATGGAATTATGCAAACTCAATTATTAATTGAAACTCTCCCAAACAGCCCTAATCTTATTTATGAACACCGACATTTATATGTGAGTCCTGGCTGCCCAACTAGAGGTCCCGAATTCGAAACTCGCGGGGGTATCCCAAAAATTTTATTTCCTTTTTTTTGATGTTTATATTCAAACTTTCTTTTAAAATCGCTCATCCCAATATTTTTAAAACTGTTTTTAAGTTTCATCCAAGGACGGTCTATTAACGTAGCTCATCAGTAATTGCTTTATGGGGAAAAAAATCTTTCATATAATGTTGGGGCTGTAATCCATGCAGAATAGAGTTCTAACCTAATATCCGGGTTGATCATATCTCCAAATTCACATGTCTTGCGCTAAGACCTAATAAAATTGTAACATTTAAGTTCTCTAGTTTGCGTTTAGTACTTTGAAATTGGGTTTTGACACTGTCTTTTTGCATTTTAAGTAAATAAAACAGAGCTCCTTTGGCCTCAAAGTCTAAGAATTCATGTGTCCTATCGGCTTATCGGCAAGAAAAAAAGATTCAGACATTTAGATAAATGAGCGGGCATTATACATTATGAAAAGTCTTACCTTCCATCAAGACAGCTTTTCTTTTGATTGCTGACTCTGAAAATATGAATTGTTCTTGTTGTTATTATAATTCATATTATTATCATTATTATTAATTTTGTTCTCTATTCATGTCTCTTGAAATACGTCACAATTATTAAATGAACCGATACAAAATAAATATTTTAAATCTGTCAATTTTTACAGGTATCACTAAAATAAAGTCCCGATATCCTTTCAGGACAATTCATTTACTAATTTTGAAAAAAGTTAAACTATATTCGTGAAAATGCACCAGCGATTAAGGGGAAATGAACCACTGCTTGATACACTAAGAATCTTTAACAGAAATTCACGTGAATGATCTTTTCTCAAACCTTGCTGGTTCTGTATTTTTCCACAAATAACTTCACATTTTTCTGCCTTTGTTGAAATTTTGTTAAAAAGCGCAGCCGCAGACTTTATTGTCTTTAGTAAATCGCTTCCTCCAGTTTTCTTAACTTCCGCATTTTCCAGAGCGGCGCATGTCGTATTGAGAGCCTGCAACATATTGGTTAGATCCTCGACTAAGTTTTCGCATATCGTTTGGGAATCTCCTGTGGCCATGTTTAGAATCTGAGTTCAACGTGAGCTGACAACATGAAAAAGAATTTACGTTGGTTAGAAAATAATAAACCAGGGACAACGGACTTTCATTTTAAGGTTTAAAGTGTCACATATAGATAGGACGGTGCGGTACATATATGTGCAAGCAAATCCCTGTCATTGTAGACTGTTATCGATATATAGCCGCTTGGAAGACAATCTAATTCCACGGTTACTAGATATGATTGCCGCTGTATGACAACCAACTTCCTAGTCCAGTATTGGTAACATATGGTGACTTTTGTCCTGGACAGATGGATTATTTACACTAACTGTATAGAGTTTTACAAAAAAAAAACAGAATATAGGATTGAATTTGAGTTGGTGAATTGTCTATTTTCTAACTGAAATTATTGGTTAAAATTTATGAAGGGCCAGATTAATGAAGTAACACTGTATCATTTAAGAATCAAAAGGCATCCTTCTCTTAATCAAATGATTTACATAATCGTTAGAATTCCAGCAAAGAGCAGATATGCTTGATTCAGCTTTAATATTAACATAAAATTATCATAACATGCTTATAGCTTGACAAACATGTTATATGGTGAGCATTTGTTTCATGTATGAAATGGAACAATGCACACTGTATCTTTATTTTTGCCTTGAGTCTTCTACGCGCATTTGCCAAAACCTTTGAAATAATAATAATAATTTCTTCTTCTTCTTCTTCTTCTTCTTCTTATTATTATTATTATTATTATTATTAAAGGGTGGCTGAACCACAATTCAAAAGTACACGTATGAAAACAAATTGACAAATTTAGGATTATACGCCGATGGCATACAATGCTTCATTAGTTATATACAAGTATTCAGTACAGAAACTTGGCCTGGCTGCTTGTGTTGCCCCATGTTTATGGGGCGTTCTACAGATAATATGAACTTGAAAGTGGCCCACACATGCAGAAGGTGAAGTTATTTGCATTTTCAACATGCACAATGGAGAGAGTGTTGGCATAACTCTGTGTTACTTTCGTGTACTGTGTTCCACACACACACACACACAAATCACAATTCTAAGTAACAAAAAGAAAAAGAATGAAAAAGAAAAAGAAGACGTGGGCGAGGACAACGCACAAACTGAAGAAACAACAATGAAATAAACGACAAGCAATTGAAAAACAGAAAACTGGAAATAATAATAATAATAATAATAATAATAATAATAATGAGGACTTCGTATAGCGCCTAATTTTTAGAAGCTCTAAGCGCTTTACAACATTTGACAACACTTAAAAAACATATATAATGATATGATTACAAAAATAAAAACAAACACAACGAAATTAGAAACAGAAAACATGCTGTAAATATTTAAGGTAAGGATACATTATAAGGATACATTATTAGGTCTTTAAGTCTGTTCTTGCAGTTGAAATAGGTGAGTTTTAAGAGCGCTCTTGAATGAGATCACTGTGTCTTTGTGTCTAAGTGCAGTGGGCAATTCGTTCCACGTTGCTGGGCCCTGGTATGCAAAAGAGCGTTGTCCATATGATTTCATTTTCATAGTGGGAATAATGAGAATACGAGTGTCAGAAGAGGAGCGTAAGTATCTTGCAGGTGTATACACATGGGTGAGGTCAGATAGGTATGTTGGACTGGAGCCCGTCAGTGAAACATAGCACAGAGAACAAATTTTGTGTTTAA
>JAECUM010062276.1:0-33907 GCA_016617855.1 Megalonaias nervosa | reverse complement strand
TGTGTGTGTACGTGCGTACGTACGTGCGTGTGTGTGTGTGTGTGTGTGTTAACCCAAGAAAAGTAATTAAAATTGTTGCAGTAATATATTTATATATGCTTGTTAAACATTAGTTTCTCTTACTTTTTACCAAACTGATCCAGATGTGGGGGTTGCTTGGGAGATTGCTACGCCACTGTGCTGAGGGTATCGTTGTTTTTTTTTATCTTATATAGCCGGTATAAAATGAACACGCATCAAAACAACGTGTGAAATTGACGCACTAATGTATGAAATAAGTGCAGCATTATAATGATTGTCTTTTATATAATATTAATTCTTACAAGATGTATACATCTGTAGAGTAAATATAACAGTAAGATTCTGTGACATTAGTTTAATTTTTATTTTTTGTTTTAAATTCGTTTTGTATTTATTTGGTATTGCATTTATATACTTTGTAACTTATCATTGAAAAAGAACATGGTTTACAGCTTGGTCCTCACTCCACCTACTCTTTCAGAATATAGCTACCATACAGCTGTTTAGACCCCTGGATCGTACAAGCATTAGGCCATCTCTGCCGGGGCCCCAAGTGGCCGAGTGGTCTAAAGCGCTCTCCGTTACGGATCACTGCCATCTCACCTCTGTCTGCATGGATTCGAGTCTCGGATTCAGCCAATGTGGGTATGTGAGAAAGCTTGCCAGTAGCTTCTCGTGGGTCGGTGGTTCTTTCCGGGGTTTTTCCGGATTCTTCCTCCACCATTAATACTGGCCGCCATGTATAGCCTATCGTGTGCTGAAAAATGGCGTTAAACCCTACAACAACAACAACAACAACAACAACAACCATCTCTGCCAATTAGCACACAAGCAGACTGACTGAATCCTCAGTACCTTCTCAAACCACAGACTAAAACCCAATCAGAGAACAAGAATAAAGAACCAGACTATTGTGACGTTATCTATATGTTGTGACGTTCTCTGTGTGATACCTTACAATGTCGTCAGCCCAATCGGAATGTCCTCGACTTTTCCCATCGCACGCTATAGAAAAACCTCGCGTGTAAAATAATAGTTGTTATGAACTGTGATCAAGCCCGTGGTTTTTGCAACGTAATGAATAGAGGATCTCAAATGATAACAATGTAATATCAGATTCAACGAAATTTCATAAATTCAAAATCAAATCATTGCCCATTTGAGATTCTATTTATCTTAAAAGGTTTAATTTTAATGGTAACAGGAGAGAAAGAAGAAGAAATAATTTCGTTCAATTTGACACAGACGTGGCACGTTTCATTTTTTGTGCGTAAGCAAATAGTACCTGGAATTTTTTGCACAGTTCTATAAACAGTAACATTTATTAGTTTTTGCTACCAAATATAATTCAAATAGCAAACTGTTCTCCCGAATAAATAGAATATTTGACTCAAAACAACATAATTTATCAACAAAGAATGGCTATGCAAGTTCAGTATGATGTCATATAGTTGTAGCTCGGCTGGAGAAATGCTTAAAGTGTGTATGTGTCACGACTAAGCAATCAAGTTGTTGGATATTTATAGAAGGACTGATTATGGATGCAGATATTCCAGATTTACAGTAACGTATTTGTGACTGGATATTTGCATTAATCGATTTGGAATAATAGATTACTGTAGACAGACAAATCTTATTTCCAGTGGGAACTGCGTCACATAATAAGAGCTATTTTAACGCGTAAACATGCCTTGGATGGATAACGTTCTCTCATTTTGGGGACTGGTGTATGTCCACATTCTTTTGTGAACAGAGGTGAGTTTATTTACTCCTATAAGTTAAAGTTAACATTTAAACTACACTTGTATATAGGATGGAATTCATCTTAAAAGTATACCGCCCACCAATATCCACATACCAGCTATCAATAGACCTAATTCATTTGTTTTTTGTTGTTGTCCTTGTTCTTGTTTAGGGTTTAACGCCATTTTTCAACGCAGGATGATCTATTCATGGCGTAAGGAGACCATTTGGGATAATTGGGACATATTCAGATAGACGTGATATTTTTTCTCCATTTAACTTGGAGCAATCGCGTCGAAAAAATGGCCTCCAAAATATTGACTGTAATTGCAAAAACAAAAAGTTCAAGAATTCGGGGTAAGGAAACTTTTCCCACGATTATCAGGAAAGAGAATACTACGCTAGAATTTCATGGTGGTAAAATATTTGAAAAGATCTGAATAATGTATCTTATGATGTGATGCAATTCCGACTCAAAATAATGCTTGTTGATGTCTACTGCAGTCTACTGTTCCAAATCAAATCATGCAAATATCTGGTCACAAAAAAACATCAATAACTATATCCAAATGAATGCAGATCAGCAACGGCAAGTCTCATCAATTCTCAGCAATACATCTACATCCAAGATAGTTTCTGCATCCAGTAATATTCCCTTCAGGGAAATGTGCAACAACTGGAATGCTCATTTTTCTGTCAGATCAAATAATGCATATGTGGTGATTATTTTTTGTGGAATAAAAACACTTTTCAGTGGAAATGTTCTGAATAATTACATACAGAATCATGTATATGATGCTTCCACTTACCTAGCACACCTAAATAAGTGAACTAGGTAGCAACTCCGAGGAATTTCCACCGTCGGTCGCGTTTTGAAAATGTATCCTGCTCGTGACAAATTGTCTATTGATTGGAATGACAGTTGCTCTTTTAAAAGGTATATTTTTTGAAAGCTCTAATTCTAAATGTTATTTGTTATAGAAATTGTTCGATGCCGCTACAAATCTCGTCTGGGACTATTCTTCACGCGCAAGAATTGAAAGATGCAGCGTCTGTGTCAGAATAAAGTGCTGAAATGTTTATATTCTTCCTTCTCTTTCTTTCCACTCCGAAAAAAAAAAACAAAAAAAACTGTGGTCTCAAATGAGTAATGATTTAATATTTAATTTATGAAACTCGATGAAAAATGTCCAGCTTTTGCTTGTCAAGGAACGCAGAAGCTAGACAATATTCAATTCTTTTCATAAATTCAATATTAAATCATTGCCTGTTTAAGATCCTCTATAATTGACGTCACAATGACTAGACGAGGTGATGACGCTAACCGCAACGTATGCAACAGTTTCAGACTATTGGAACTGTGTGATATTTTTATTTTTTTTAATTACAAAGTTGCATGAATAGCCAATGATGCAGGTGTTTCATTGATAGTTGAAACGTACTGGAGTGTTATTTGAACATCTACCATTTTATAAGAATATAACATAAATTCCGAATTTCTTTTATTTAGTAACCTATCAGAATAGACGTTGCGTTTCGTGTCATGAAGAATTATCGTGAAAAATGATATGTTCCGAATAAAGGTTTTCACTTTCATAAATATGAAAGCTGTAATTTGATCAGCTAATCAATGGTTAAAAAAATTCACGACCTCTTATCAGTGTCCGTCAGATTTCCATTACGTCGGAGGTCATACATTTTAATCTGATTGGATGTACATGTTGCTTTAGAGTTGTATCTACATGGTCGTGTCAGGTATACCCTTTCCGTATACTGAAGAAAACTGTGAATTAAAAATGATAACTAGAAACTTGATAACATGCATGATATAGATGAGACTTCTAACTGAAACTGACATTATCACCCGCTCACAATAACAGAGCTTTCGTGTTGTTGACGTTTGTAATTATCAGTAATAATTGGTGATGTGTTATTTCAGAAAACTGGAAGAGTGTCTACTTTGCCATATTAAAATGGCCCTCTAAAATATACAAATTCATAATGGCCTAAACAGATTTAATTCTTTTGCTGCTGAAATTTTTTTTTAAAAAAAAAAAAAAAAAAAAAGAACGAATTACAGGAAAGTCCAAACTTATATTTATTCTCGGTTCTATCTCATATACATAATTTTACGTGAAAATAGAAAGGAAAAATTTGTTCTGGGCATGTTTTAGTATTATTTCTGGCGGCCACCTATATGTTTGGCCTGTTCAACGTGGATATACTGACATAACAAATGATGGTGGGTTTTTTTATTCCTTCAGAATCTCTATAATTACCACTGACCAAGCTGTAAAGCAGCCGTAATTTTCATCGAAGACAACAATCTATACAGGCCTGTTTGAGCCGTGGTTATTTTTGTTATGAGAAGATTTATTCCACGTCGAATGTTGTATTTAACTTACAGAAGGCAAGGGTTTCGGAACTAAGCCAGTCGATTACAGTATATCTTGAACTGAAGATCTATCTCTGATCGCACTTAACAATTTTCAGCCAGTGTCAACATGAAGCCTTAGTGCATACCAGCTGAAACACTACATGCGTGTTTTGCTAGCTGAAACGGGATTTATAAACGGCAAAAATAAATAGCACAATTGTTTCAAATACAAACTAGATTCTCAAGATATGCTAGGATTCTATAACAAGCCTTCATGAAATTAAGTAAAGAATTCTGACAAATTGACATGAGTGCTCCATATAAAAAATTTCACATCTGTAGAGATACGTTGTCATGTATCTTTGAGTCTTTAAATGCAATACAGATTAGTTCACTTTTATACAAACCTCTCTAGTCACGCTATATCTTAGATGGTAGTTAGAATAATCACTCTTACACAATGAGCAAGGTCTTTTACGTGGTAGCCTGATTAACAAGTAACAAGCTCTGCATATCAGCATCTAAGGAAAATTAACCTAGTTTAATCTGCAGCCAACTGACATATGATGTTACATTGGCCTGGTCACAATCAAGCACTTTGATATAAATGTCACCATATTAGCCCTGTTGCTCCAGTTTTACCATGCTTGTGGCTTCGCACCGGTTCACCAGATCAAAACCAATTTTTATAGGCTACTTTAAAACTTCTATTGTTGTCCGAATTTTGTCACGTTTTGGTATAGTTCCTTTTGTAACAAAACACCCCCTGAAATAGTTTTGCTTTGTTCACGAAAACAAATTGCATCTGGATCACTTCTATAAAATCCATTTTTCGTGCTACAGTCTTTACACTTTTATGGGAACTGCTGAAGTTAGTTTCATCGAATGACGAGTCGGTGTACGTCGTGGATTAGTACTGTTCAGCTTATACGGGTTTATTTTTTAGGATGAAGTATCTATTATTTTATCATACTTAAACCTACCAGTTTATCGATTTCATACCAGAACAAATCAAGTTTTGAGTTTCGTATATTTACCAAGTAGAAATGTCCTTGAATAAATAGCCCATTATAGCAAATTTAGTCTTTGACCAGATGAAATAGGAAAATAAATATTTTTAGTTAAGAGAATTGGTTAACATACGATAAGATAAGGCAAAACATAAGAGTTCAGAACATTAACAACTTCTTTGCTGGTGGAATTAACGAAAAGCAATAACAGTTAATGTCATTAAGTCCTTAAAGATACATATATATGCCATTAAGTCTGAAAGGATACATATTTATGTCATTAAGTTTGAAGATACATATTTATGTCATGAGGCCCTAGAGGATACGTGCTTATGTCATTAGGTCCTAAAGGATACATTTTTAGTTCCTTAGGTCCAAAAGATACGTGTTTATCTCATCAAGTCCTTAAGCATACATATCTATGCCGTTAAGGATGCATATTTATATCATTAAGTTTAACGATACATATTGATCTCATTAGGTCCTTAAGGATAGATATTTATCTTATTAAGTCCTTAGGAATGCATATTTACGTCATTAAGTCCTAAGGGATACATATTTATATTCTTAAGTCCTTAGGGATACATATTTATGTCACTATTTCCTTAACAATAGATATTTGAATATACTTCCTTCTAGTAAACAAATTAAATCTTTCTTCGTATAGCTATTGAGCGATACTGTGTTGTATCGTCTGTACTTTCGTGGACATATTGCAATTGGCCACGGGACCGCTCCAGTGGCCTAGTGGTTAGAGCGTCCGCCTCTGATGCTGGAGGTCACGGGTTCTAACTCCGGCCCAGTCATACCAAAGACTTATAAAAATGGTACTAACAGTTGCCTCGCTTGGCGCTCGGCATTAAAAGGTTAGTGTTAGGACTGATGACTGGTCGGCCTGGTGTCAGGATAATGTGACTGGGTGGGATATCATGCTATATGTCTGCGGCATGATGCCCCAGTGCTAGACATCACTATAGACTGCAACACTGCAGACATCGTAGCGATATGACTGAAACATTGTTAAAGTTACGTTAAAAAACCAAATCACACACACACACACACACACACACACACACACACACACACACGTAATTGGCCTCGTCCATCCCCAAGTATATGTTTTTCCGTTTTATCCTAACCGTCTTTCCATCTGTTCATCTCAATAGTTTTTGTTCTAACCTTTGACGCTGATTGAGAAAATGCCATCTGGCCTGATGTTCAGAAGGGTGGGCAGATAATAATGAAAATTTCGAATCCGGATGCAGCAGGTGAGGAGAAGGGATGGGATGGGATAGGGAAAAAAGACACATTTACATGGTCTATACAGACTCTTGCTTGCAACGTTAACTCCACCTACACCGATGAAGGAGGGTTGGTCATCTTTGGTATGATATTTCAGGAGGATGAGTAGATGACAAACAAAGTTGTCGAACCCTGGATGCAGAACTTATTTGTAGGTGGAAGGAGATCGTGGGGATATGTGAAGTAACGGTATATTATTAATGAGTACTGATACATGTGATGGCTTCTAACTGTAGTTCTTTCAATTGGCAATTATTGTACAATTGTATCAGCTAGATTTCGTTATTGTTCATAGTAGCTTAAGATGTTATAATTTCAAAACTACGTCTCACAATGCACATCCTGAACAGTTATTCTGTTTATTTTCTCTCAGTCAAAGTTTTGACAATGGTTGAAATCAGTTAGAAGGGGAATATATTATAAAATAATATATATCCCCAGCGGACAAATAACTATTTAACACATAATTAATGCAACGTATTATAACCAAAATTCGCTATATCTCTTAACAGTGATGCAAGATAAAACTAAATAATTTTCTTCAGCCTATTTTGTTAGTGGATCTCAGCTGAATTATTTGTTTTACAAACAAGCATTAAAACAGGAAGATCATGAAAAGATTGTTGCCGGAATTACAGGGAATTTTTACATGAAACAATAAATCCGGAATTAAAACTAAAACATGTCGCTTTCTCGTCAGCATGAAATTTTCAGAGAAACAGTTGAAAAATGTATTGTAGCTTATAAATGAAAGAAACTATTGAATAGCATTCGAATCTCTAAACGTCCTTTCCATTGAGATTTCTTTTTATACAAAAAAATTATGTGCGTGTATTATCGTGATAAATGGAAATAGTTTTCTATCAGATCAAAGAAAGTCGAACTTGTCATATTTTAACCTAATTAAGCGTTCTTGTCTTGTTCTACTTTCAGTTCATGTTAATACTTAAAATATTTCCCTAAACGTACCCTGGACCATAAATAGGTTCTAACTATTCCCACCCCCCTCCCCCAGCAGCTCTTCTTCCTAGCTTCCGTTTCCAGGACAACTAATGTTGCGATGACTTTCATTAACGTCAAACACTGAGAAATTTTGTAGAATAATAATCATTGTTTTATTAAGAAATATAAACTCTTTTTGAATTGCAATTATTCCAAACATACCATTTTAGATAGGATTTTTTACTCCAGGCTAAAGGATGCAATTTAGATTTCGTTATTATAATTTCGAGTTTTATTATAGGATTAAATGATCATGGTTTGGTATTTATCGATGTGTAAATTTTATCTAATCACTCACAAAGTAAATAAAGTCCGAAGGACTTTATGTAAACTTCGTGAGTGATTAGGTCAAATTTACACATCGATAAATACCCAACCATGATCACTTAGTCCTTATAATTCCAATTTACTTCCTTTCTAACATCAGATCTGCAGATTTAATCAATAACACATTCACTTTTATGTACATCGAAGTTTTCTTTCATGAGCCTCTTAACTGCGATAGAAATCATAGCCTTATCTTCGCTAGCCAAGATTCATCGATTCTTTATACAGTGATACGGAGTAGAACGTCATAGCGGGTCATGCCAGTGATATATTGTTATGATCATTATTTTAATATATAAAAATTGGTTGTTGCGGTTAAACCAGGAATATTTCTATTTTTCTCGAAAATTACGCTTACGTATGGTACGTGTTGTTACAGCAACGTCGTTGTTATTTTCTACGCATTTCGATCTTTCAAAAGGAGAATCGTGTCCATTTTTAGTTAGATCCCTTGGTTGACATATAACCCTGACCTTTAATAACCGCTGCTGTAACATGTTGTCGAGGTGAAATGCAATAATTTCCGAAGATTGGCTTCTAAATCCAGCCTTATGCCTTCTTCGGCAAAAGGGGTGAGCGTTGGAGTGCAGGAAGGACTGTGCAATTACATTGTGTTAACTTCTAATTGTCGATTTTAATCTGTGGCTTGTCATTTTTGATCGTAAATCACAGGAGTGGGTGGGTGGGAGCTTGTTGTTGTTATTATTAGGATGTTAGGCGTTGATATAGATAAAACTTCACATCAAATGATCTGGAAACAAGGAACCAAAAGTAGTCCGCAGAATTTATCGATCTGTAAAAAAAAAATTCAGATCATTATCACTTGACCGTTTATATCCAAAAAAAACGCAGAAACGCAGTCAATTCATAAAAATTGGAATTATAGTGATATACATTCAGTTCTTTGATATCGTAGTGTTATTGTTTGTAATAACTTCATTCTTATTATTAAAAGAACGCCTTTCATTAGACTCCATATTATAAATCCAGCTAGCGCACCGATGCTAATGGTATAAGTGACACCACTAGCAAGAGAAAACATCAGTAAACACGTAGATGTAAGACATGTAACAATGACTTTATTCGATTTATTGTTATGCTTTTATGGAAATAGATACGGAAATCAAACGGAACGTAATTACATGCGTACTTCTTGTGGTGGTTGGCTGGTCCTTCTGTGCTAATAACTAGACAATTAGATCTTGAATGTCGGCCTTTGTTCTCAGATCTATATTTTGTAAATAATGTGTGAGATGTCAGTCAAGTCGGACGGGGGGGGGGGTCATCTTGTTGCCAATAAGAAGCCAAAATATTGGCACTAGAAAGAGTTGGACTTTGAACTACTGGAGGTGCATTGCACTCATTATAACTTTGTAATTGCATCATGCTGCTTGACTCCCTTACTTTTCCTCACCTATTCAGATAATTATCACTTTTTTCATAAAAACTAAACAAGGTTTGAAGCTTTGTAATAAAACTTTTCAATCTGCTATGCATACTTTGCAATATTTTTTTAAACATTATTTTGCTTCATCATAATCGGCATAGGTACCTCTTCATACCAGTTTTTCTTTTCTCAAAAAAGACTGCACTTGATTATATATATTAACCTTATACCCCCACACCCTTGTATAGTGGAAGAAGAACATATTTCGGGTCATATGCAATAGCTTCTACTATTATTTGTCTGTAAATGTATCAGTGCACATTGTATGCTTTCGATTGTGCCATGCTTGATCCCCATCGGTGTATTGGGAATAGAAAGCTCTTCATAACAGTAATAAATTACGATATTGACTATATCATGCCTAGGATACGGGAATGAAGTGCCCTTCCGAAAGATCCACTGCGGCAGCCAATCACGCTGGCCTGTGTGAATATTGAAACCCACCCACCCACCCACCCACTCTTGCATTACGAGTCCGAAGCTCTAGCAACTGTACTAGTGCGGTTTATACTCAAAGATTATTCTAAAAAAACAAAACAAAAACGTTTCCTATACTAAACATAGTCTAAGAGAGATCAAACTCATTCTGAATTGTCTTTGAAGGTAATCTTATCGGGATAAAAAAAAACAAAAAAACAACAACAAAAAAAAAAAAAAAACAGTTCACTGTGATGACTGGTTTGCCGTTTTGGCGACCTTGGTTGTGCTAATAGGATATCTTTCCTCTAGTTAAAACGAAATCGAGGTTTACCAGCTGTGCTTCAGACGTAAAATTTTCGAACAAATAGGGGCTGGGCCGTAGTTTAAGTACTTCAACAATCTGCCGGTTACAGATTCGAATTTTATTTCCGATTCACTGTTTATATGCTTGTGAATAAGACTTTATTTTTTCTTGATAAATTCATAGTTGAAACAGGTACTAACGCTCATACCGCCAAACTATACCCCCATGTGTTTAGTGTATTTATACCTGAAAAACGAAAAACAAACATGAAAGGAATATCCCTCTCCCCCGCAAACAAAACTCAAAGAAACATTACACATTTGAATAATTTACAAAAAATAATACCAAGGTTTTGTTCTCAAGCCAGCAAAACTGTCGTATGCATATGAGATTTTTATTAAATAAAAGTATCCATGTGATATTTGTATTGCTAGTGTTTCCCAACAGCTATAAATGGGAAATATTGGTTAAGAAATGACTTGTGATTTATTGCATGTTTGTCTTTATTGTGCCTTTTCTAACTGTTCACGGCTAAAACGCTTGCATTGAACATCGTAACATTTAATATTAAACACTAATCTGATCACCTAACTGTTGCCGCTATTTTCACAAAAGGCAATATTTTCTCATACATGATAAGATACATTACTTTATTAGATACTCGTTATTTTCTCCATTAACTTTACATTGTCAGAATCTTACAGTATTTCTCCATACTGCACTGCTTCATACTGCACGACACTTTGGTCTAAAATAGCATCGTGTGCTAGGAACTCTGGATTTATTGTAAACAAATAATGTACGCTCATGTAGCAGGCGCCGGATGTTTTGGTTTATTAGATTTGTCTGTGGATGGAATATGCAAGATGATTGAACCATTTGAAAATAGAGACGATAAAGTTGACGATATGGATGAGTGCACCTTGTCATAATAGAAACTTTCACCCAAGCAAGCAACTGAAAACGATGCCAGGAATGTCAAATGATGGCTTTGTGACAACAAACGTGAGAATGCAGCATGTAAAATACTATTCTTATCATTGAAATACCTATTTGTCAGAAATGTTCATAACGATTAATAAATCGAATGGTCCCGACAATAGGCCATGCTCTCTAGAATCTATAGAATACAATAGCATAAAATGGCATCTTATGACCAAAGGGTCGCCCACTTTATAAGTAATTCAAATCAATAAATTCGAAAACTATGGAGCTGAAGAAAGCGGGTTTTTGTTAGAAAAGCAAAAACGTCAGTGCAATTAAGGCAAAATTAAGAAAAAGCCTTATATTCCACTGGCAAAATCGGCTCGCACACGCAGCAGCTTTGCAAATTTTCCATGTTTTACTTTTCTGGGAAAATGTTTGGATTTGTAATACAAGTCTTGCTTGCCATGTACCTGGCTTCCATCCAGTACAGAGTACACTAGTGGCAGGCCATAAAACCATGTGAACTACAGCTAGCAATAACAATGGAAATAAATGCACTCACCTTTCTGCATCTGGCATTTCTTGCAATATAATTGCTTAGTTATTTCTAAGAATTATATGGGTTCCAAAAATTTATAAACATCGCGACATTGTATTTCAGTTAGACCACAGAAATCCCATCGCAAAGGAGAATTTGAAAGTGATCCAACATAAATTACATTCCAAAGGAGAATTCACTGCACTCCAAAACAAAATAAATAGAGTAAGATCTAGGTTATACAAAACATATTTAGACACAGAGTGTGGTCTAGGTTAAACAAGATGGTGTAAGACATAGAGTATGATCTATGTTAGACAAGACGGTTTTAGACAAGATGGATTTAGACATAGAGTATGATCTACACGATGGAGTTAGACACAGATTATTATCTATGTTATACAAGAAAGATTTAGACATAGAGCATGATGTAAGTTATACAACACAGATTAAGATATAGAGCATGATGTAAGTTTTAGACATAGTGCATGATGTAAGTTATACAAGACAGATTTAGACATAGAGCATGATGTAAGTTCAGACATGTAGCATGATGTAAGTTATACAAGACAGATTTAGACATAGAGCATGATGTAAGTTTTAGACATAGAGCATGATGTAAGTTATAAAAGACAGATTTAACATAGAGCATGATGTAAGTTATACAAAACAGATTTAGACGTAGGGCATGATGTAAGTTTTAGACATAGAGCATGATGTAAGTTATACAAGACAGATTTAGACATAGAGCATGATGTAAGTTATAATAGACAGATTTAGCATAGAGCATGATGGAAGTTATACAAAACAGATTTAGACATAGGGCATGATGTAAGTTTTAGACATAGAGCATGATGTAAGTTATACAAGGCAGATGTAGACACAGAGCATGATGTAAGTTCAGACATGGAGCATGATGTAAGTTATAAAAGACAGATTTAACATAGAGCATGATGTAAGTTATACAAAACAGATTTAGACGTAGGGCATGATGTAAGTTTTTGACATAGAGCATGATGTAAGTTATACAAGACAGATTTAGACATAGGGCATGATGTAAGTTTTAGACATAGATCATGATGCAAGTTATACAAGACAGATTTAGACATAGAGCATGATGCAAGTTATACAAGACAGATTTAGACATAGGGCATGATGTAAATTTTAGACAGAGCATGATGTAAGTTATACAAGACAGATTTAGACATAGAGCATGATGTAAGTTCAGACATGGAGCATGATGTAAGTTATAAAAGACAGATTTAACATAGAGCATGATGTAAGTTATACAAGACAGATTTAGACATAGAGCATGATGTACGTTTTTGACATAGAGCATGATGTAAGTTATACAAGACAGATTTAGACATAGGGCATGATGTAAGTTTTAGACATAGAGCATGATGCAAGTTATGCAAGACAGATTTAGACATAGAGCATGATGCAAGTTATACAAGACAGATTTAGACATAGGGCATGATGCAAGTTATACAAGACAGATTTAGACATAGGGCATGATTTAAATTTTAGACAGAGCATGATGCAAGTTATACAAGACAGATTTAGACATAGAGCATGCTCTTAGTTATACAAGATGGAGTTAGACATAGAGTATGATCTAAGTTATAAAAGACGAAGTTAGATATCGATTATGATCTAGGCTATGTAAGATAGATTTAGTTTTGCACTATGATTTATGTTGTACAAAACGGATTTAGGCATAGTGCTATGTATATTTGATTTTGTTTTATTTCATGGCTTTTCTTAATGATTATATGATATGTATATCTATATTTTGTAACTGACCTTGTTATGAAAATCAAGTTACTGGTGTAACTGGCCAGTGCCATTTATTGTATAAACAACATGATACGTAGCTAATATTTCTCTATGAACATAGATTAAATATTCAGATCATTATTAATTGTGAACATGTATACTTCAGTTTGAGTTAAAGATACAGTCTTGAATCTGACTTTAGAAAGTTCCAGAAAAGGAAGTTTCCATCAAGTTGACAGTATATTTCCAGAAAATGATAATTGTGGCCCAGGTCGAGGGGAGGGTACATATACTTGTTTACTTAAGGAGCATTCATTCTTGCCTTAACATCCAACATTTTATTGTTGTGATCAAGTTTTAGTTGGGTAGATTTATTTATTCAAATTATTATTGACTGGAATTACAAAGTGCTCAATCATATTCTTGGACTAAACCATTAATAGGTAATTCTAGTGAATTCAGTCGAGGAGATTCTGGATATCATTATTGTAATACATCTAAAGACTTTGAGCATATAGCCACATTCCAGACCATTGGCTCATTAGCAAATTCGAAACAACAGGCATATCAATGCACTCCATATTGGAATTTATTTGGAACACCACTGGAATTCACTTGAAGCTTCATAATTTTGACCTTGTGATAGAACTATTGTGACTGTTTGTGATTTAATTCACAATACTGTACGTTCTTTCTAAATTTTCAGTTTGCATTTCAGGGAAATAAATTATTTGTCGAATTTTACAAAAGAGTTTGGTTTTCTCTCTATTCAATTAGTTTCAGACCATAGGAGTGCGATCTAGGTTATACAAGACATATTTAGATATACAGTATGATCTAGGTTAGACAAGTCAAATTTAGACATGCAGTATGATCTATGTTATACAAGCCGGAATTAAACATACAGTATGATCTAGGTAAGTTTCACAAAAGTCTTATTGTTGAACAAATATATCCCACAACTTTGATATATTTTTAAAATAATAAAAATTCGAATATAACATTTCAAATTATGGTTCTTGAAACTTGACCAAACCAAATTTATACATGTATTTTGTAGCATGAGCAAAACGCTTGATGAACTTTCATATCAGTAGGTGACGACAAAACAATACTTTTGCTTCTTCAAAATGAATTATGATACTGGTCAAAATTAAATATGAAAGATACAACGTAACGTTTTAATTAACGAACACTAACTAACATATATTATGAATCGTTCTCCTGCTCGGTCTCATAGTTTTACGTACTGTATAGCGAGGAACTTGAGCTGGATTTTGTTTTGTTCGCTTTTGTGGTCGGTCAGTCTTCATCGCAAATAACACACGCGTGTAAAATATACACACTCGCAAATACTAGGGTCACACCATTCTGGTCTACTAAAAATATCAGCTGGATCAGGGATACTGAAGATTTCAATAGCAAATCGGACGAGCTTATCGTATTACAGGAACTATCGAACAGCAAAAGGCTTTATTTGCAATGGCGTTCACATCGTTACAGACACAGCAATAACTATACATAACAATACTTTTGGGGGTATCTGTATTCATTAGTGACTGCATATCATTTGTTTATTCTGTGTACGAAAAAAAGAAAAAAAAATACTAGCCAACAATTAAATGCCATAATGATGCAGACTGGTGTGGAAAAACTTTCTCTAAATAAGTCTGGTGACGAGAAAATCAATGTTCAGTTTTACTTCGTACAGCATGGTAGTAGAGATCGCTCAATTGGTAGAGTGTTTGATTCGTAATCTAACGGTCTCAGGTCTGATACCCGCCCAAGTCGTCCCGAAAAAGGCTGAATCGGTGTGCCTCTAGCATCTCCTTTGCATGATATTGCCAAATAAAGTCCCGAAATTGCTATTAAAAACCAACCAAGGGCGACTAACTTCATACAGCACAAATCAGAGCATAGTCTACTTGCAAAGTTGTAATAGATAAGACCACAGAAGTCTGACGTTTTATCAATAAAGTACGATGAAATCTCTGACAACACGAAATCACCTTATCGGTACTATAAATTAACACAAAGAGTGCAAGCGTGACCCCAGCCCTCCGCTCGATTCGACTTTCTTCAAGCGTCTTTTATCGCTTCAGAATCGCCAAAAAACTGAAAAGCTACACATATCCATTCAAAATACAGTAACGTACCAACGCATAACTCTCGGACGACCATCGCATGAATCTATTCCAGCGAATGAACCTTTATTTTCACCATTACGGTCACAAAGTCTTTGTACAGGACTCCATCGGGCGGAAGTAGCCGATTCTGCCAAGGGATGAATAACATTTTGAAAGTAATTTCACAAAATAAAATGTTTAATTTGCCTTTTATTTCAGATTATATCATATCATAATTTTATATAAATTTCCCGAAGAGAAATATCTAGTTAAAGTCGGGTTAGTAGAAATGACGGTTGATGACGTCGTCACACTTCCAATATTAAAACCGAGGCGGATGCTGGATTCGGTAGTATTAAAAGATAACACAGACTCTGCTCCGTGATCGGTACGAGTATTAGACCCTAACGCTTATTTACTGCAGGGTGGAATCTGGTGAAATAGTCTACTTCCACCTGATGGTGTCCTGTACAAAGACTTTGAGACCGTAATGGTGAAAATAAAGGTTCATTCGCTGGATTAGATTCACGCGATGGTCGTCCGAGAGTTATGCGTTGGTACGTTACTGTATTTTGAATGGACATGTGTAGCTTTTCAGTTTTTGGCGATTCTGAAGCGATAAAAGACTCTTGACAAAAGTCGAATCGAGCGGAGGGCTGGGGTCACGCTTGCACTCCTTGTGTCAATTTATAGTACCGATAAGGTGATTTCGTGCTGTCAGAGATTTCATCGTACTTTATTGGTAAAACGTCAGACTCCTGTGATAAGACTGATATATGATATATTTCCTATAAAAAAAGTTATTTATGAGAAATTACTTATCACTTTAATCGACGTTTCATTTTCCATATATTTTGCACGTACCTAGTGGTCGATGTTATCTTGAAAAAGCAGTTCTGCAGAATGACAAATATTCTACTGATTGCAATTATCTAAACCATATTCCTTGTTGTTTTTTCCAACCAATTATTCATGCTGAAACAAGAAATATATATAAAGTAAATACTAAATGCCTGAAAATGATGTACCTGTACTTCGATACGTACATGTATAGCTAAGATGACTTGCACTTTTACAATGTTTGCATATACAGCGATACCGACACGCGAGAAAACGTTTATAAAATGAAGTTTGCATTAGTATACATATAGTTCGTTTTAAACTGCATTGCAAGTGTTACCTGCTGCCGCATCTAAAAATATATTAATGCGAATGACTTTCTAAAGGACAAGAGAGTTCCTTTTGCACGAATTGTAATGGTTTTATACCGTTATTATTCAAAAGAGGTCATCCCTGTAGAGATGTACCAAATTTCTAGGTTAATATTATTAAGGGCAGGTATGTAACTTTCTGGCAGCATTGAATCTTTGAGGGGGATGTAATGCATTGTGTCAGTGTTGAGGAGGAAATGAATAGTATAGATTATTAAAACCTGTGTAAAAAAAAGAACTCGCCCTTTCCCTTTTTTGCGATATTTATAGAAATCCCGTTTTTGATGCAGGGTACCAATTTCCATTCGTGATTTCGTATGGAAACAAGTAATGTCAATGTTAAGACTTGACAATTTGCCGCATATTTGGTCCAGTACCTTAATCTACATGCACGCAGTTATATTCCTTTTAGCATTCCAAAAACCCATAGCACGGCATAAACGCAGACTTACCTGGAATAGGCACGTATAGATTTAGGGTCAAGCAATCCTCATGCTGCGAAATAGTAAATGGAGCTATCCTCTTCAGTTGTTGTACACTGTTCTTTGGTAGAAATCTAGACAGGTCATTTTCATTGATGATCTTTTGGTAGCATACTGGGCGCATTGAAAAAGCCAGAAATGTATATTTCCTTTTTTCTTGGGAACTTGCAGGGGGCATAAATCTCATTCGATCTCCATATGTCATGCCATATTCTATCCCCCTGAATGTTTCTATAGGCTTCAAATTGGAGTCTGAAAATTCTACAAGAGCTCCTCTTAGGGTTCCGTCCTTTGTTTTAATTGTCCGAGTACTCATTTGTTTGGTGAAAACTCTAGCTTCGTTGACGCTGGGTAACAGCAGAACATTAATAATAACACATATGGCCGAAAATGAACACATGTCTCTCATAGTTACTATCTTTCGCTGCCACATATATCAATGAATCGTCTCGTGCGAATTTGGTTCAACAGAATTTATAATTCCGTCGATGCTATTTGATGCATGCGAGCAAAATGGAACCGTAACTATACACCAGTGGAATTCATTGTTTATCAATGAATTCCGTCTCATTCTCCATCGGAGAGTCAGATACGGTCTTCCTGACAAATAGGATTACCACAATGAAGTGAGAGTCGTTTATCGATCGATTTTGGCCCCCTGTGTTTTTGGTAGGAAGGAAAAATTAAATAGGATAGCACATTGAAATCCGACAGCCAGATAACGATTTATATGTTGCAGCAAAGCGTGTGCCTTAATCAGAAATAATTTGCAAGGGTTGGGATGAGGGTTCTAGAAAGAAATTAATGCAAAATCAGGTCGAACGTTTACATACTTCGTCTTAAAGCGGGGCTTTTTTATTGTTGTGTGGGGGTTGGGTGGGGATGTTGGTGCATTCCACACTGGGCAATAGCAGAATCGATCTCTAAATGAAAAATAGCATAGTTTTATGTAATAAATGTGTGCGGAGGGTTCATTTCATCCACTTCCTTATACGCTAGTATATTCAGTATTCCCAAAGTAATGCATTTGAATGTAAATGTTTATAAAAAAATACTAAGCTCCTTTATGTGTCATTTGCTTTGGAGTTGTGGAGAAACTAATAACAATTTCCTTCGTCGTGTCATTTTATTATGTACTTAGTGACTTATTGATACTGGGACATTGGCCATCCATGATTCATTTCAGCAGTACGATAGCTTTGGGGTGCTTTTGTAAAACAGTAAATACTTATATTATATTTGCGGTTTTCTTCCATACAGTCTGGCTACCAAACTCTGGGACATCGACTGTTGGAAGTATGCTATTACTAGTATGTCAAATATAGTGAATCTGTATCACTGACTCGGGGAGAATTCACTAGCCGCTATTATTGTGGCTAATGAATACTATTTGCTAGTCCAGCTATGTAACAGGACAGGTGAATTTGTCACACCTAACTAAAGATCCAATAGTTACTTTCTTAACTTTAGTCTCTCTCTCTCTCTCTCTCTCTCTCTCTCTCTCTCTCTCTCTCTCTCTCTCTCATTTAGATTTTTAACGTAGCTTTAACGATTTTTCAGTCATATCGCTACGATGTCTGCAGTGTGACAGTTATAGTGATGTCTAGCACTGTAGTATGATGTCTCACCCAGTCACATTATCCTGACACCAGGCCGACTAGCCCTAACAACAACCTCTTAATGCTGAGCGCAAAGCGAGGCATCTGTTAGTACCATTTATATAAGTCTTTGGAATGACTCGGCCTGGGTTCGAACCCGCGACCTCCCTCCGAGGCGGATACTCTGACCACTAGGCCAACGGAGCGGTCTGTCTTTATATATATATATATATATATATATATATATATATATATATATATATATCACTACATGTGTTTTGCTCCGAGAGGACTGAAAGAACAAGCTTGGTACGGCGTATTAATATATCGAAGCCTTCAGGTCAGAACCTATGTTTCTACGTCGTGGCAAACGATTTTTTTCCCAAAGCACGTACGTGGTTTTGTATTTATTACATGTCCCCTTTTTATTCACACATTCTTTTAAATTTGTTTATGTATACCTTTTAAAAATAATTAGGCATTCAACCTTTAATGGAAGATAGTGTACAACCTTTCGAAAAATCCCCATGTACTTAATCGGGACTAGGCCTAGACAACTTTACGGTGGTATAATCGCAATGCAGATACTGCAATTTACTCTATAGCTTTGATTTTTTAAAATATTGTAAGGGACATAAGAACGGATTTAAACTGCAGTCACAGACAAGTAGATTTGTTCCTTACTTCTCAAATGGAACATGGGTCTTGGATCAATAAGTAACCATTTTTCTTATACCCTACCAACTGAATACACGCGCTCTACTTCCAAGCAATTTCAAGGCAAAATTCACAGACTAACCGTAATTAAATACATTTAAATTTATACAGAAAGCTCGTTTATTTACAGTACTTTCAAACTCTCTGTATTTATATTTTCATTTAATAAAATACATTAGTGACGCACTGAACTTAAAGGTGATAATTTAAGCATATATTTTAAGAAAATGAAGATTTAGTATCTTTCTAACATGCGGATTAGATTTGTAATATTTATTTGGATATATTTTAACAAGAAAATTCTAAGCAATTCAGCACTTTGTGGTAGTTAACAAACTCATCTGAAGTTCAAATACTGCTTGTCTCTACTTACGGTACTACCTCTCTATCCCCATCAGCAAAACAGGCCATTTTCACTGCTGTTGTCTGTTGTCTGCTGTTGTCTGGATAACAGCAGCAATAACAAGGTTGAGACCAATATGGAAAGATACCAACATTGCTTTTGGTTCCAGAATAAGGCTGATGCGCCCGATTTCATATCCATCTTTCTGTATGCTTTTGAAACATGGACGCACACATCAGATCTAGAAAGAAGGATTCAAACCTTTGAAATGAGATGCTACCGCAAGATCTTGAGATATACATTGACCATGTAACCAACGAAGAAGTCCACAACAGGATCCAACGAGCCATCGGATCCCATGAAAACCTCTTGACCACTGTAAAAAAAAGCTCAAACTGAAGTGGTACGGTCATTTCTCATGATCATCTGGACTGGCAAAAACAATCTTGCAAGGCACAGTGCGAGGGTGCAGAAGAAGAGGCAGACAGAAAAAGAGGTGGGAAGAAAACATTAAGGAGTGGACAGGTATGGGATTTGGAGATTCCCAAAGGGCAGTAGAGAACAGGGAAAGATGTCGAGAATTGGTTGTAAAGTCAACTGTGGTGCCCCAACGACCTCTTGGGTTAAGGGATTGATAATGATGATGATGCCGACTGCACGTCTTAAAATTACGAACGTGTGTTGACAGTTTTGAATAATTTAAAATGCACGCGAATCGAATTCTGAATTTAGCTCAAACCTGATAGTTATAATTTGTCTGCCACATGGAATATAATTAAGAACCCAAACCCCAATCCATCCATCTCTCTCTCATAACATAACTCCTATTTTACCCATTCCCATTAGTGTCGGGATGCGGGAGGTCGCGGGTTGGAACCCCGGCCGAGTCATACCAAAAACTTATAAAAATTGTACTGACAGCTGCTTCGCTTGGCGCTCAGCGTTAAGAGATTAGTGTTAGGACTGGTCGGCCTGGTGTCAGGATAATGTGACTGGGTGGGATATCATGCTACATGTCTGCGGCATGATGCCCCAGCGCTAGACATCACTATAAACTGCCACGCTGCAGAAATCGTAGCGATATAACTTAAAAATTGTTAAAGCTACGTTAAAACTCCAAATCACACACACACACACACACACACACACACACACACACACACATGCGTATACACTAGTGTTTGCTCACTTAGAAACATGAACGATATCATAATATAAAATGCATGCATCTTAACAAGATTTCTAATCGACACAATATTTATGTTAAAATATTGTGAAATAGAGCTAGGATGGAAATAGACACCAAAACTTTGTTAGAATTGTTTTCAACATGCAAAGAGATAAAGAAGAAAATGAGTTAAGGAACGTCGTCGGCTGTAAAATATAATCCATAAATATTCCCTGGATGGTTTTGGAAATGTATTAACTAGCAGATTTTACAACAAAAAATCTTCTTCATCGTTCTTGTAAAGACAACTCAGCCAAACGTGCACTATCATATATTGTTTATGGAACAAACAGTCACAGTAAAATGTTAGATTTTCCATTGTTTATGCCTAACTAGCACCTTACTCCTCTCTCTCTCTCTCTCTCTCTCTCTCTCTAAATATGTGGACAATTTCAATCAAACTGCTTGATGCCAGGCTTTGCAACAAAATCTTTGTTTTAGTCCGTAATTACAATATGAAAAAATCCAGCAGTTTGATTAAATCAGGGACATTATATCAAACCCATTATTTGTTCGACTCTGATAAAATCAATAAGGGATTTGTAGAAATAAAAAGTATTAAATGAAGTCTGCCAGCTTGCAATTTTTCATTTACAAGGACAACGTACAGATATTTGATAGAAATAGTACGGTTAGCAATGTAATTTCGATTTTAAAAAGAAAAAAGAATTTGCACTTTACAGTATCAGTCTTTATATTAGCAGCTATGACGAAAAATCCATAAAATACAAAACAGCTATAAAATGCATATAATGCGGTATCCGCAGCTGATTCAAGAGCAGCAGGATTTTAACTTGCGAGGTGTAAGTGGCAGTCGAATAGTGACTAAAGTCTTTATCTAAAATTAAGAATAAGAGATATTGTAGAGTAGGGTGCCGGAAAGGGTATTGACGGATAAATAAAGGGCTCTTTATAGTTTCATTTTTCTCCGCAAATACACCCTTCTACTAACACACCCTGCGATATCACAATTATGTTAGAGGTGCATTAAAGGTCCGGTGGTATAAGCGACGGTTACATGCTCAAACTATCTACCAAATCTAATCTTTTCCGTGCCAGTGATATATTCATAATTTGAATTCGTCACAGGTAGATGTCTGGTCGACTACTTAATCGAGATTTTGTATTAAGATCTTATTATTTCTCCAAAGGAAATCAGATTTAATCATTAAACATAAATCAGAAATGTAGATCTCTTAACGTGGTACAGCAATACCTTTGTGCAAATACGACACTTGAAGCGGTCGTACAAGAAGGACGTCTTTATATACATGTTTTCATTTATGTATAAATGGGAATTATTTATCTTTGCCTTGATATGCAGGTGGACTTTACACAGAGTTTTCATATAATGGTTACTATAAATATATTCTATTTAGTTGCTTATTTTACTGATGTTACTACTCGTGTAATTATTTTTTTTAGGGAAGGCTAAATACTGCACTTCGTTCCGATTACCGTTAGACTATGTTTTAATGCGGTGTTATTTGAGTCACTTATTTTAGTACAGCAAGTAATTGCATATTTTGTTCAAAGCTTGATAACACATGGTAATAGGAAAAAGCTGAAGGAAACCTATATAGCCAAATGTTAAACGAACGCCAGTTCTTACGCTTGCTAAAGGGAAGATATTACGTAACTTTGCCACAAAGGGTTCGGAAGATTAAGCGCCATATTCGCTACACAAGTCTTCTCACACCTAAATTATTTATGTCGAACTTGTAAAGGTCAATAAGGGTCGTGAATCATAATTATGAAGATTTCGGAACAGATTTTAAATTGCATGTGCAAATTAAAACATGAAACTATGATGTCATTGAAGGTAACTTGACTATTGTTTTTAATTGATAATTCACCCCACCCACCCCACCCCCAAAATAATACGTATCTTTCCGGTGCTGATTCTGTAAATATTATTTCTCTTTCTGGGCAGATATTTGGGAATGAATATCACTTGTTTAAGACCTTATATTGAATTTGGTCATTAATCTAAGACACAAAGGTTCAATACAGAAATCGTCATGTTTTGAATACATTTTAAATTGAATTCAAGCTTGCTATTTTAAATGATATATCTTGGTAGCACTGATTTTTTATCCTCACTACGCAGTTCTATTACAAAACTTACCGACACAACAACGTAAATAGGCTCTGGATAACCTTAATAACCATCAATGTTGAGAAGTCATGGCAAGTGATTTGTTTGCATATACATTTTGAGAGGTCCTAATCACTTACTTGTTTACACATCGACATTGTGAGGTCCCATCGTCTGACATGTATGTACACACCAATGCCGAAAGGACTGTAGTAAATAGGTGCCTATCCTCTCATTTATAAAGTAATTTGTATAAATCATAGGAACGAAAAGAAATGTGCATATTTCAATATTAGGTATAGTTTTAGAAAGTCTTTCCTGCGTGAATGTATTAATATTGATTTCAGATCCTTCAAAGTGATGTCTTACTACCATGGCAAAATTTGTTTCTCACACATCTTTTTTTTTACCTGTAATCATATCATTCCAAGTTTCGGAGCATCTTAGATGACCATAACTTATTAAAATATACCTCTAATAATCTTCGAGATTCTTATATTTAAATAGTTTCACAATTTTACTCTGGAGGAAACATTAGTAGGACTTCCTTCTAATATCATACTCCTACCTAATATTGGTATGTTAACATGCAGTTTGCCTGTTGACGTATATAATGTGCACCCCAGGCCCAGACAACAAAGAGGCACCCCGAGAAGGAAGCTCCAGGTCAAAAACCTGTTCTCTACAGACGTCAAGGCAGAGTTTCAAGAGAGCCTGCAATCTAGACTTGAAGAACCTAATCTTCCGCCAGACCTACCTCCGGAAGAGATGTGGAACCACATCAAGGCTGCCATTCTGCAAACCCCAGAAGAAATCGTTGGATTCACCACTAACGAAAACAAAGACTGGATTGATGAAAATAACCAAGAAATCCAAGAACTGCTTGCCAAAAAGAGATCAACGCACCAAGCCGACCTCGCTCAACCATCCTGTCAACAGAAGAAAGCAGCCTTCCGCCTCATCTGCAGCTCCATCCAGCGCAGGCTCCGAGACATACAAAATGAATGGTAGACAAAGCTTGCAGAAAGAACCCAGCTGTACGCTGACATCGGTGACTACAAAGGGTTCTATGAAGCATTGAAAGCAGTGTATGGTCCTTCCTTCCAAATACAGAGCCCCCTACGGAGTGCAGATGGCAAAGAGCTACTCACTGACAGGGAATCTATCCTGAACCGCTGGTCAGAGCACTTCCACACCCTCTTCAGCACTAGCCGCACAGTCCAGGAGGCAGCTATTGACCGCATCCCACAACAGCCATTAAAGATGGAACTCGATGAGGCACCAACGCTGCAAGAGACTGTAAAAGCCATAGAACAGATGAAGACTGGAAAGGCTGCAGAAAAAGATGGTATCCCACCAGAGATATGGAAGAGAGGAGGCCCAGCATTGCATACCAAACTCCACGAGTTCATCGTTTGCTGCTTAGAGCGAGGGAAACTTCCACAAGACCTCCGAGATGCAGTCATCATCACCTTGTACAAAAACAAGGGGTAAAAGTCTGACTGCTCAAACTACCGTGGGATAAGTCTGCTCTACATTGCAGGCAAAATCCTTGCTAGAACGTTGCTGAACAGACTGGTGCCCACCAATGCAGAAGAACATGCTCCAGAGAGTCAACGCAGCTTCAGAGCCAATAGGGGCACAACTGACATGGTGTTCATCCTGAGACAGATCCAGGAGAAATGCCGAGAACAAAACAAAGGACTGTACGTCACATTTGTGGACATGACAAAGGCATTTGACACGGTGAGCAGAGCTGGACTGTGGAAAATCTTTGAAAAGCTCGGCTGCCCTCCAAAGTTCCTTACCATGGTCATCCAACTACATGAAGACCAGCTTGGTCAAGTCAGAAACAATAACGACCTGTCACAGACCGTCCCCATCGCAAACGGCGTGAAACAGGGCTGCCTTTTAGCCCCCACATTGTTCTCAATCTTCTTCAGTATGATGCTCCAAAAGCAATAGAAGACCTTGATGACGAAGATGGCATCTCTATCCGTTTTCGTACTGATGGCAACCTCTTCAACGTAAGGCCACTTCAGGTCCACACCTTGGAAAAACTGATCAGAGAACTTCTCTTTGCAGACGACGACGCCCTTGTTGCCCACACGGAAGCCGCCATACAGCGCGTAACATCCTGCTTTGCAGAAGCTTGCCAGCTCTTTGGTCTGAGGTATTTCACCAGCCTGCATATAAGGAAGAGTACCGGTCACCAAGCATCTTCACTGAACAGACAGAGTTGAAAGTAGTCCACCAGTTCACCTACCTGGGCTGTGTGATCTCCTCTGATGCCAAGATCGACAAAGAAATAGACAACAGACTGGCCAAGGCAAACAGCGCCTTCGGCAGACTCTATAAACGCCAGTCTCAAGAGAGACACAAAGATCAGCGTCTACAGAGCTGTCATACTGACCACCCTCCTATATGGCGCTGAATCCTGGGTCACCTACAGCCGCCACCTCCACCTCCTTGAACACTTCCATCAGCGCTGCCTCCGCACCATCTTCAACATCCACTGGAGTGACTTCGTCACCAACAATGAAGTCCTCAAACAAGCAGGGATCACCAGCGTTGAGGCCTAGCTCATGAAGATACACCTGCGCTGGGCAGGGCACGTCTCCAGGATGGAGGATCATCGCCTGCCAAAGATCGCACTGTATGGTGAGCTGTCCACTGCCCACCGTGATAGAGGGGAACCTCGAAAGAGATATAAAGACTCCCTGAAACAGATTCTCACCACCTGTGGCATCGACCACCACCAATGGGCATCACAATCTGCTGACCGTGAAAGCTGGCGACGTACAGTTCACCGGGTCACTGCCACTTTTGAATGAAACAGACGGGCCAGCATGGAGGAAAAAAGATGGCGAAAAAAGAACCGGGAACCATCGGCAGCACCCACTACAACCCAGACCTTCCCCTGCAGCCTCTGTGGACGGACGTGCCTGTCACGTATTGGCCTTGCCAGCCACCAGCGCGCCAGCAACAGACGTGGACATCCCCCTTCCTAAATCTTCGCAAGCGAAGTCAAACCAACAACAACAACAATATAATGTGCACTTACACACACACACATAGAACAAAAACTGTCTGGAATAAATAATACAGCCAGATAAACGGTCACATATCATTTGTCATATAAAGCATACTCCCGAACGATATACCGGTATTTCAGGACGGAGAAACACGGGTTTGTCGAGGAAATGATTACTATTTTCTCTCTTCCCCTTTTAGAAAGCCCCAAAGGAGTTACTTATTGCCCCTCATCATTTTTCCTCCTCGCTGGATCTATTAAACGAAGGAAAAGATAGTGTGATGTTTTATGGCCACCTTACGAAGTATGAATAGTAAATAACTGCGTATACTTAATGTTTGCTTTAAGAAAACATGCAAGGCAAGCATGAATTAGCATTACATATATTTTAAATTTAGGTTGATTATGCCATAGCTTACGTTAATGAACTACTTTCCTTCTCGCATATAAACGTTTCAAAAGCTATAATAATTACTTATCGGTGTCAGTGCACTGACTGGTATATAATAATTACCTATCGGTGCCAGAACACTGATTGGCAGCGATCAAGACATTGGCTCGTTCAGAAGAAGAAAGCTCTTTCTAGAAACAAAGATAGAGTTAACACGATTTGTTATTCGTAATCATCTGGCATTTATAGATAAAATATGAACAAAACTGTTATCGATTATAATTTAATCATATACTAAAATATTTTATTATTTATTAATAACAGTTTTCATTTGAAACTTTCATGTGATTTGCAAGATTAAAATTTTTCATCATTTGTCCTTTGAAAATCAATAACTATCTCGATCACTAAAACAACAAAATATACAATATTGCTGCCATGTATATGCATCTATGACATTAATAATAGGTTGCTAAATTGTATCTTGCATAAACAAGCCTGTGCTATAAAACAATTCATATTTCTAAAGGCAAAATAATATTGCGGCACACAAGATGATTTCAAAATGTTGTGTTTATTTATGCATTCATTTTACATTTTACATTTTTCTCACACTTTTTTTTTTACCTGTAATCATATCATTCCAAGATTTCAGAGCATCATAAATGACCATAACTTATTACAATATACCTCTTATAATCTCCGACATTCTTATATTGAAATAGTTTCGCACGTTACTCAGGAGGAAACAGTAGTAGGACTTCCTTCTAATGTCATACTCCTTCCTAATGTTGATATGTTAACAAGAGATTTACCTGTTATGGTATATATTGTGCACACACACGCACACACACACTAATTAAACAAAACCTTGTATGAATAAATACTACAGCAAGATAAACAAGCACAAATGTTGTATGTCATATAAAGCATACTCCCGAACGATATACCGGTATTTCAGTACGGGAAGCATGGTTTGTCGAGGAAATGCTTACTAATCTCTCTCTCTTCCACTCCTAGAAAACCCCAGAGAGTTACTTATTGTCCCTCATCATTTGTTCCTCTTTGACGGAATTATTTAATGAATGAAAATGTAAAGTAAGTCTGACCTTTTATGGCCATCTTACAGAATATGAATGGATAAATAACTGCATATATCCATGTTTCTTTTAAGAAAAATTACAAGGAAAGTATGAATTAGCATGCCATTTTTTTAAATTTAGGTTAATTATACCATAGCTTACGATACAAAAATATGTTCCTTCCTTCATATAAAAATTACTCATCGGTGGCAGATGATTGGCTGGTAACTGTCGAGATACTGGCTCGTTCAGAAGGAGAAAGCTTTTTCTGAAAACGAAGGCAGAGTTAATAAGACTCGTTTCAAAGCAAATACTTAAATCAAGCACAGCTCAGTAGATCTGATAAAACCGTTGGTTCTTCTTCTCATATTTCCAAAAGACGTTACAAGAGGGGATCACTAGTATCTTAACTGTCTTTATGGTATTTCAGAACGGGAAACACGGGTTTGTCAAGGAAATCCTTGCTAATTTCTCTCTTCCTCCTTTAGAAAATGCCAGAGAGTTACTTATTGCCCTCATCATTTGCTCCTCCACGTTGGACTTAATAAATGAAGGAAAAGATAAAGTAAGTGTGATGTTTTATGGCCACCTTACAAAATATGAATAGGTAAATAACTTCGTATACTTATATTTTCTTTAAGAAAACAAACAAGGAAAGCATGAATTAGCATTACATTTTTAAAACAAATTAGGTTGATTATGCCATACGTACGATAATGAACTATTTTCCTTATAGCATATAAAGGTTTAAAAGGCTATAAATAATTACTTGTCGGTGTCAGAGCATTAACTGGTATATAATAATTACTTATCGGTGTCAATGCATTGTCTTGTTATAATAATTACTTGTCGGTGTCAGTGCATTGACTGGTATACAATAATTACTTGTCGGTGTCAGAACATTGTCTTGTATATACTAATTACTTACGGTGTCAGTGCATTGACTGGTATGTACTAATTACTTATCGGTGTCAGTGCATTGACTGGTATACAATAATTACTTATCGGTGTCAGAGCATTGACTGGTATACAATAATTACTTATCGGTGTCAGAGCATTGACTAGTAACGATCAAGATACAGTCCCGTTCCGAAGAAGAAAGCTTTTTCTAAAACCGATGATAGTTTTAGATAGATTTTTAACGTAGCTTTTAACAATTTTTCAGTCATATCGCTACGATGTCTGCAGTGTGACAGTTTATAGTGATGTCTAGCACTGGGGCATCATGCCGCAGACATTTGGCATGATGTCCCACCCAGTCACATTATTCTGACACCAGGCTGACCAGTCCTAACACTAACCTCTTAATGCTGAGCGCCAAGCGAGGCAGCTAAAAAAAAAAAACGATGATAGAGTTAACACGACTCGTTTTCAAGCAAAAACTTCAATCAGACATAGCTCAGTAGATCTTTAGTAAACTTTAATTGATCACTAGTATCTCAACTGTCTTTATGGTTTTTGTTATTCGTCATCATCTGGTATTTAAAGACGACATGTAGTCAAGATAGATATCGATTATAATTGAATCATATGCTAAAATGTCTTATTATTTATTAATAACAATTTTGTTTTTTGAAATATTTCATGGGTTTCTCAAGATTCAAATTTCTTTCATCATTTCTCCTTTTGAAATTAATAACTTTTCAAGTTCAGTAATGTTGTCAGTTTGCGATTTCAATAAATATATTTACAATACATACAAAATTATTTAAAACTATCTCGATCACGAATGACATAACAAAATATACAATATTGCTGTCATGTCTATGCATCTATAGAATTAATAATATGTTGCTAAATTGTACTTTAATGAACAAGCCTGTACTATAAAAGAAAGAATACAATTGTGACATTAGAAAGCCTTTATCTCTAATCTTCAATTCGTATTTTTAAAGGCAAAATAATTTTGCGGCACAAAAAAGGATTCCAAAAAGTTTCTTTAGTCATGCAATCATTTTGCAATTTATTTTCTTTAAAACAAATGAAACAATTTACGAGCCGATATATCCTAATTTCTTTTTTCAGGGAACACGTTGTAAAAATGTATTATCCTTTCTCTTCGAAATAAATTGTGTAGTATCCTTCAGCAGAAAATACTTATATCAGCTCGCCTTCACTTGTTACCTGGTGGATCGCGATATAAACTTCAGAATTTACAATATAGATATTGTCCCGCAAGTCCACACAGAGTCCCAACGGATATGTCGGAAGAGATGCTGGTACTTGAATATCATCACACCATCACGGAACAGTTACAGCAGTATACAGCGGGTTTGGGATCACTACTACTAGCACCACATGAAATATACACCCGGGACTTATCCCAACTTGTTGCCAAGTAGCTATCACTACGAGGGAACCGTGATTGGCTTCTACTACAAATATTGTACTCTGTGTCCACGCTCCCTTCAGCTATTGACATAATGGTCCAACAAACTTTGTTTCCATGTTCACTGCTCACTGTCACCTGATTAGGAGAATGAGCGCTCACTCCATAAAATTTACTTGGATTTGTGTCAGTTGTCCTCACTGTACTAAAGGTAGCTCTAATGTCTGTGCATCGAACAGACATAATCTGAATTTTAATCGTCAATGGCAATGTGACCTCCACAAGTGAAACAGCCTTATCTATAACACATAAATCCCAAGGTCTTAACGGAAGATGCTCATACGCCAGAACTCGGTTCTTCTGGCGGTCAAAGATATACCAGAAATCTTTTGTACCTCTATTACCCACCAGCATTAGTTTGTGTCCCGGGAGACACTCGATACCATAAAACGCTATTCTTCTGTTTACTGTAATAACCCGTCTGATATATAATTTAGCACTGGAATAATTGGAATATCATCAAAGCAAAGAAATCAGTATAAATGTGTAACAGATGGTTGTAATGAAATTGTGAATCTTAAGAATAAAAAGATTTGTAAATAACGGCATCAACAAGATCAATAATAATAATAATAATAATAATAATAATAATATGAAGAAGAAGAAGGAGAAGAAGAAGAAAATGATGATGATGATGACGACGACGACGATGATGACGACGACGATGATGAAAAAGATGGTAACGTTGATGATGATGATCATGACAGAAGTGAAGAAAATAATTCTTGTATCATTTTCAAACAACGAGAGAAATATTCCCTGTCCCAAAACGTGGTTAAACACCAACACTCAAAGTAGAAGCACTTGAGTTAATAAACATGTAACTACTGATTCATATTAGCACAATGGGTGAAACAAGGAATTTTCTAAATGCAGACTCAGCTTAAGTAAGCTGAGAAAGATTGTTTTAGGCATGTGTAAATACCAAAACAGTCAGCCGTAACAAAAAGTTTTACTCTGAAAACACAGGTTGCAAAAAAAAGACTGGAAAGAAAAGAGGAACCAGCATACTGAAAATCTCGAACTCTGTTATGCCAATCCCTTGTATGGCAATTCATGCGCACGTAAAATGGGGATTGATCCAAACATCTTTCATGAGTTACGCCCAGTGAATTTTAAAAAGTGATGGTCATCCTTTTTCCTTAGTATCTCTTCAGCAAGAGATGAAGTAAACAAACGTACGGGTGGGTTAAAATGGGCTTACGTTATTCCGTTTTATACAGCAGGTCTCCCTTTTATTTATAGCAAAATTACATGGAAGGAAAGTAAAACAACTAACTTTTTGAGGTTACTCTAATATGTTGATGAGCGTAAGCCACAGTGATCCCTAAATCGATCTAGGGCGGGCTTGATAAAACAAATAACATACAGTCAATACACAACATACAAATAGATAAAAATGTTTAAACTTGTCAGAGCTGTTCTACATTCCTAACATCACTGATAAAAAGTTAATTCACGATGGCCTCCATGTACAGATTTATACTCTTTGAAGTTTTTCAAGATAAGAATTGGGTTTGTCCTCGATATAACTTTTAACCTGTTCAGGACAGAATGATGAAACTTAACTGATTTATCTCTTTCAAACCTACCTGCCTTACTGACATAATCTTATGTCACCCTGAACTTTTGATGAGGCGATCTGACCGATAGACTTCTAAAAACAAAAGAAAGCAAACACAAAACAACAATAATAAGGTTCTTAAAGATAAATTTGAACCGCTCAAGCATGTTGTCCAAACTGCACAGACTTGTTACGTAAATAATTCCTTGCTCACTGCTGAGAGAGTAAGTCATCATTACTTTGCATTTCTAAGCACCAAATCATACAGTGAGTGGAAGATTATAAAGTTCTATATCGGTGAGTCTCACGGGGTCAAGTTGAGCTATCATCCAATCTGTGTCAACAAACTGAGACCGAATTAGAAGAACCCAATCCCTACCCTTTGCGAACCAAAATCTTGTGAGAATATAATTGCTGTATTCACACTCATAAAATGACAAGAAAACTGTATCAACACTTTCTAGAAAAATGGGAAATGTTCATCTATGACTATTTAAATCAGAGACTCGTTGTCCTTCCAGCAGCTCATGTATATTTGTTCTTTTTAATTTTGTTTGGCATTGTGATAATTAACAAATAAATTTTGAAACTTTTCACAGATTCGTGTAGATATACATTTAGTTAGAGTTGGACAACGATTAGTTCATTTTTTAGGGGGAGGGTGGACTTTATCAACAGTATTATTGTATGCAGTACGTAAATAGCGTGTGGACAAATATTTGACAGAACAGTGGTTTAATAGGCAAGGGGCAAAGTGATATGCCGACAGATCTTTATTTCCAAGTTTGCAAGTTTTACTACCTACTTGGAATTTTGACCTGCTTTGCGATTGATTAAGATTAAGGTTTGTTGTTTTGTACACTTGGAAATATGCAACAAAAGCAAATATTATGATGGATCAAAAGTGTGTAAAGGAGTATAAAATGCAAGATAGTGTGTTTGCATTCCAATTAGGTTTCACATATTCTGCTCTACTGTCCTTCCTAGATTGTTAATGTAGTAACATGTTCAAAATATACAAATGCAGTTTTCATGTCTTTGTATGCAGCACTGATTCAAATTCTGTTTTCACCGTTTTATGGTAAGAGTTTACAAAATTATAGTCCGTGTTTGAGTGAATTTTACTTTTTAGTTTCTGCGAAATAACTTTAAAGGACTTTATTTAGCCCAATTTAATGTAAGGTTTTAAACTATGAAGACCTATTTCTGGTTATGTTTTCACCGTTTTCTGATAAACTGTTATAGAGTTACAGCCCGTATTTGATTTTGAACATAGCATTTCAATTTCTACTTAATTACATTTGAAGAATTTCTTGGATTGAAACCCGACCTTTTAGGAGACCTTATATGGAAATTACTATGACAAGTTTGATTCTAGTTATTTTCTGGCAACATTAGATAGAGTTATGGAATATGTTTGAATACTTAGTCATTCAGTTTCCGCGCAATAACTGTTTTCACGAATTAAAATAAAAATTAGCATAAGGCTGTACTTTACGTACACCTGGGTCAAGTTTGGTTTCTAACGTTTCCGGACAAAACAAAGTAATGGCTCCAGCTTGACCTAGAGCTTTCCACTTTGATTTAAGAGCAATACCTTTTGAAGGATTTCGAAGAATGGAAGCAAATTCAGTATGACACTTTTCTAGGTCATGTTTAATTTCCACTGTCTCTGAAGAAAAAATTGCAGAGCTATGGACCCAATTTGACTTACAGTGTTCTCTTCAATTTCGCTTAGCAACTTTTCAATGACTTCAAGGATGGAAATAAAATATTTTATGAGACCTATACTGCTTTACGCAAATTTGTGCCAGCTTTAGTTTTCTCCGTTTATCTGGAAAATTCTACGGAGTTATGCCCTCTGTGTGACTTTGAAGTTTGCCCTCCAATTTCCACTTATTAATTGCTTTTTATTGATTTTATAGAGGGAACCACAATATAGTATGAACTTTATATAAGAAAATAAACCTAGATGAAGTTTAATTTTGTACATCGTCCGGCACAATTGTTATAGTTATCGCCTCTTGTTGATTCAGGCCTTTGCTTCTAAAATAATTGCATTATATTGGCAAGGGTATTCGTGTAATGTGACGAACTCGGGCGGTAATTCCTTCTGAAGTAACCCAGTGAAGGAGGTCCCAAACCTCCACGTGGAGAAGGTGCATGTGTGCCTCTAAATCTTCTGAGGTACGCTAACGCCGTTGTTTTATTGGAGACCATCACGCAGCGACCTCTCATCCAAGGACGCGCCAAAGATACCGTAAGAATACAGCCGTAATTTCCAAATTGTTAATGTGGAGGAAATAGTATTCCCGGGACCCTGAACCCTGAATGATCAGTCCCTCCGGCTCTAAATGAGCACTCAACGCTGAATCTGATGCGTCTGCGAATAGATAAGGGTGGTGCATGGGGACTCCGGCCAGAACGGGACCAGGATTTCTCTACCA
>JAECUM010062275.1:0-12183 GCA_016617855.1 Megalonaias nervosa | reverse complement strand
ATACGACTGAGCTATGTATTCTTGTTTGAATTCACTATAATTCCAAATTAATGTTCCAGTCTAAGAATATTATTGATGAGCACATTGTATTTCCAGTGAATAATAATTTGAATAAATAATTCCACTCAAATCAAAAACTGAACACAATAATAAGACTGATTTTGTTTCAAGATGTCAAGGCAAGAATGAGTAATTTTTCAAGTAAACACTATTATGTAAGAAGCTAAGACACAAAAATAGAACAAGGATGAGGGTAAAATGTTCATTTCTAGAACATTCTAAGTTGTCAACAAGATAATGTCTGTTACGAAAATTGTAATAAAGAACATGGCAAACTTCAGGTACACCATGTTTTTCCATGGGGACATTCCAATGTCTTTGACTCAGATTAAAATAAACATGTTTAGCTCCACTCCTAATGATCCTATTATTTAATCTATACTCAAAGAGTAATAGTAGCTATGTATTATGTTGTTTGCAAAATCAATGTCCCTAGTCAGGTACATGGTCAATTAAAACATATACACAACATATACTTATTAAGAAAAGTCAACAAATAATACAAATCATATATATATATATATATATATATATATATATATATATATATATATATATATATATATATATATATATATATGTTGTTAAGGAAACATATATATGGGTATGGGGGTACCATCAGAGAAAATCTCTCACTTTTGAGATGCTTTGAGATGGAATACGGTTTATATAACACATTTTAGCCCTGTATATAAAGGATATTATATTTTTAACTTTGATCTTAAGCACAGTTTACACAATTTCAGTATCTTTATCTTACATATTTACCTATTAGTATTTAATGTTTACATTTATTTGGAAGGTTTTATAGTTCTTTTTATTTACATTTTTAGAACTTAAACTGTTGATCGGCAGCTTTGTGCTGAGATGCCGTTAAACCCTAATACATCCAATCATAAAATTGTAACTACATATATATGATCTTATATATGTGATCTATGTTCATGGATATATACACTACATGCATGCGATTTATGATCAGGAGTATATACACTACATGTATGTCATCTATGCTCAGGGTTATATACAGTACACGTATGTGATATATGCTCAGGGATATATACACTACATGTATATGATTTATGTTCAAGGGTATATACACCAAACGTATATGATATATGCTCAGGGATATATACACTACACGTATTTGATCTATCCTCAAAGGTTTATACACTACACGTATGTTATCTATGCTCAGAGGTATACACACCATACTATATGATATATGCTCATGGATATATACACTACAAGTATGATTGATGCCCGTCGATATATACACTACACATATGTGGTCTATGCTCATGGCTATAAACACTACACGTATGTGAGCTCTGCTCAGGATTATAGCACTACACCAATTAAACTATATAACACAAAGATCACTTTCAATGTTGAAACGTATATATTAGATGATTTTATGCATAAACATGTTTGCATATATTATTCTAATCAAATAAGATACCGGACCTGATTGTCTGAAACACTTTTGTCACATGTAACGGAAGAAGAAGAAGAAAACTTGGGATTATTCTGCTATTAAATTCATCTAATTCGGTCTCTGGTTTCATGAAAGTCCTAAAATTCAGAAAACGTTTTTCTGGAACACAGACCACCACACACATTAAATGAAAGAATGCTCAACTCTCCTCATAGATAACGCATTTACAAATCATCTTTCTGTTCACCAGAAGTTCGAGTCTGCTGCTTGAAACATTTGACATATTTGTGCCTGATTCTCATATTGCACACATATCTGTGCCCAGTCCTCACATTTCACACATATCTGTGCCTGGTCATCACATTTCACATATATATGTGCCTGGTCCTCACATTTCACACATACATGTGCCTAGTTTTTACATTTCACACATATCTGCGCCTGGTCCTCACATTTCGCACATACCTGTGCCTAGTCTTCACATTTCACACATATCTGTTCCCAGTCCTCACACTTCACGCATATATGTGCCTGGTCATCACATTTCACATATATATGAGCCTAGTCATCACATTCCACACATATCTGAGCCTAGTCCTCACATTTAAGAGATATATGAGCCTAGTCCTAACATTTCACAGATATACGAGCCTAGTCCTTACATTTCACATATATGTGTGCCTGGTCCTCACATTTCACACATATATGTGCATAGTCCTCGTCCTGTGCTTGAGGAATTTCTTGAAATTCTTACACTTTCTCTACGTGCGGACTGTTGCAATTTGTCATTGTTGTAGCAGTTTAGTCGTACTTGTCACAGACGTGTTCGTGTAAGATAGGGTGTAATCAAAAAGGAAGGCATGCTTGTGTGGTTGTCACAGACGTGTTCATGTAAGATAGGGTGTAATCAAAAAGGAAGGCATGCTTGTGTGGTTGTCACAGACGTGTTCATGTAAGATAGGGTGTAATCAAAAAGAAGGCAACAAAAGCTAGTAAAACACTGACTCAAATCTTACACGAACACCTCTGTCACAACCACACAAACATGCCTTCCTTTTAGTTCGAGTTGTGTCGGACTTATTTTATTTTCTTTATAAAAGAATATATCTCAATTTCTGTCCTGCCATTTATTGTTTAAAAAATGTCTGATTATGTCCCTCATACCCCTCACATAAAAGCCGACTTCAAAATATTTCTGTACTTGAATAAATCATTTAATTTTCATAACAACCTTGTACCTTTTTTATTTATTATTATTTTTCATTATCATTGTTTACTTATTTTCCATAGATGACATATATATCTGATACCAAGAAAGCTTTAAAAACATTATCGATTTTAAATATAAACAGGATGATTTGGCCATAATAAATGTCGATCCTGACATACATATATTTCAGTCATATACATTGGAGCAAAAGTTGTATCAGTTGTCTCTCAAAGTTATAAAAACTTGGTTTCTGAAAACAATGAAATTATGTTGTTGTGTGTGACAGTAATACATCTTTTATAAACTAAAGGCCATATTTTGTTTTATTTTGGAATTAACACCGCATAATTATTTATTTGCAATGTCATAATATTGAAAATGTTACAGCTGTGTAAAGTTTCACAATCGCTCTTTCATCACCTTAGATCGGATTTTATCTCCCGTTGACTCGAGCCAAAGACAAAAAAGCACTACTTGAAGATAAACTTAGCTTTTCAGCTCTTGACATAATCCTTATTCCTAGTTTGTTTGGATAGCAGTTATAAATCCCATTTCTTTTTGACACTACACAATAGATGGAATGACCAGATACCTGGTGTAAATCCTATTTCTATTCGACACTGTGAAATAGATGGAATGACCAGATACCTGGTGTAAATCCTATTTATTTTAGACACTACAAAACAGACGGAATGACCAAACAAAATGGAAGACAATACATGTTAACACGTTTTCTTGGAAGCTATATTCTGCACATATGTTGTTTTAGTGTACATATGTTGTTTTAGTGTACATATGTTGCTTTAGTGTACATATGTTGTTTGATGTACATAAGCTGTTTTAGTGTACATATGTTGCTTTAGTCTCATTTTTGTTGCAGACATTTCAACATAACTTTCCAACGATCTAGCATCCGACGACTCTTTGCTAACTACGAAAACTACGTACAGCGTGATAATAAACCGAGTTATTAAATTTGAGACCAACAGACCACATGTCCCAGATTTGCTGTGAATAGTTTTGTTTAAGACTGAAATGATTTCTATAAGACTTTAAATCTGGCATAAACCTGCTTAAAAATTTCAAGAACGGATTAAATGTTAAACCTAGACCCTGCAACGTAGCAAAATATTACGACACGACATGAAAATAATGAAACATTTGATTCAGATATAATTATACCATCATAAAAAAATTGGGATATGCAGCTTCTGAGAGTTTAATCCCAAAACTACAATATTCCATATATACGCTTGATAAAGGAAACGCGTGCGTGCGTGTGTGTGTGTGTGCGTGCGTGTGTGTGTGTGTGTGTGTGTGTGTGTGTGTGTGTGTGTGTGTGTGTGTGTGTGTGTGTGTGTTGATATTCAACACTAGTAGAATTTCCTCTGCGGAAAATGTTTGTACTTCGGTGAAAATAATCGTTGAGCGAATTACCCGAGTAAGGAAAATGCAACTCTCCAATAAGTTTCCCCACCCCCACCCCCAGGAAAAAAAAAAATACTCAGGAGCAGAATTTCTAGAGGAAAGGTCCACTCTTGAGTCATTTTTCCGGGAAAAGGTCCTCTTGGGCCATTTTACCTGGGAGAAAATCGGTTAGAGAGAATAACTACCCAGCGAAACCCGCCATGTTAATCGGGGATTTGATATTCCAAATATTTTGAAATTTTTCAATTAGGAATGTGAGAGAAACCAGACACTGAGATACAGACAAACAAGCGTTAGGAGAGTAATACCGGTTCGACAGTAAAAACGCCTGGAACATAATAACATATAATTTGATCAGTAAAGAAAAGATATCCATTTTCTTTGCGATTCATTGTTGTTTTAATATCAAAGCCTAGAAAATACAGCAATGATAATTGAGCCGTCTCAAGCATACAAAGTTTTATGAATTAAACTTGATGTATTTGGATAGTCTGCGCTACCATAGATGTATGGATGGAAATCTTTCCTTGCATCTAAATGCACTGTTTACGGATTCTGTGTTTGACCTGTCGTTGATTGCTGTAATGGAGAAACATGAAACCGGACAGGAACTCGGTCATTTATAACCAGGATTTGCTGTGTCATATTTTGGTCAAAATAACACTGGAATTCTTGATTTAGACACAAGTATTTGATTTCATTACACTGTACACTGCTCACTCCAAAAATTATAGTCCGAATAGTTTTCCCTTCAACATGTTGATATATATTATATTATAGCTCCATACTTGGAACATGATGCCATTTCAATGAAAATTCAATCGCTCAACATGTAAATATAGCAAATAGTACAAATATTGCTCTGGTGCTATTTTGCCATTAATTATAGGCTTGATAGGTTTCTGTTTCGTCCATTGTACCTTTCACGTGGTATAAATTCTTTATCAGGATCACTGGTTTAAATCTAATAACAATATTTCTAAATTTTATATAGGCTCTAATCAATTTGTTGTACGTGATGGCCCATAAATCAAGTCCCTGTATATAATTACAGAGATTCCTTCGAATACAGCTTCTTGTTTATTGACATTATGGAACAAATTTGTATGATTTATGTGAAATAATTAGGTCTTACGCACAGGTAAGATTTTCTCAGTAGTGATTACTAGCATTTGAGTAGAACCTACAGAAGACGTCAGCCTCTGTTATTCCAAATATTAACAAAGTCATCACATCGTTCATGTAACACCCACGTTATACTTATTCAAGTATGCAAAATGTCGGTCTACAATGAATGACTTTATGTTCATAAGAAAAACATTTCGAAAAGAATGGTACATCAAATGCTGTTCAAATTTTGCTCATCGGATAGAGATAGATTTTACACAACGGTGAGTATGGAAAATCGTTTTCAATGTAGTTTTAGAACACGATGTTCTTAAAAATAGATGACATTTTACAACTGTACATATTATAAACAGTTTTACTAGCAAGTCACGTACACTCAGGTCACCCGTTAGTAGTCTCTCTTACTTAGCCCTCTTCCTGCCATATATCTGATCAGCTATATGATTTACTAAAATCTTTTCAGTGATACTTTTTATGTCTTCTTTAAAATGAGTTTTATCTCGTTTTTCCTTCTTGCTAATAGATGACAATGTGACAAGCATCAGTAGAGTAGTCACACATATCTAGAGCTACGATAACTTCAACTTGTATAGAAAGACAACCCACGGGGAAAAAAAACAACTTTATAATTAGGTATATGGGAAGCGAAATTCAAAACAAGTCAGGTAAAAGTAAACTGTGACCTCAGATAAATATATATATATATATATATATATTATGCACAAAAGTTTGGGAAATTGAATACAAGCTGCTTTTCTGCGCATATTGTTTGCAAACAAAATGCATTTTTGTCAGTCCTGATCAGCCTTGATAACAGTTCATAAAAAGGTACGGAGGCCTAAAATGGCCATCAGCAGGAGTTGACAATAAAGACAATGACGCAACTGTACATGCTTTTGGTAATAATGGCGTAATTGTACATGTATTTTGGTAATAATGTCGTAATTGTACATGTATTTTGGTAATATGACGCAATTGTACATGTACGTTGGTAATAATGATGATGAGACAATTCTCAACCCCATACGTAATGACGATCCTCAAAATGAATAATCTCGAATATTTTCATATTCTCTACTCGTATATCTTTCTTCACATAGTGTACGTCTATCTATCTATCTATCTATCTATCTATCTATCTATCTATCTATCAGGTAATATCATCTGGTCTTGAATTTAAATCTCTAACGGCTTTCTTGGTATCCTTGTAAAGGGTTCAAGGTCAAATGTACAATGTGTAACAGTGTGGTCTGGTATTTTCCCATTATGTTTCTTTCATAAAAGAAAGTATGTGAGAACCCATCCACAAAATATTTTAATAATGTGATGTTACAAGACATTAACTGCCACTGAAAGACTTATGGAAAAGAAGACGGGTCTTGATGGTGAGAGATGTGTAGCATATTTACTATTGCGTAAGAAATACACCAAGAATCTGAAGGGCTGTTGACATGACTACACACATGTGTAACAAATTTTCTGTACTGTCTTCAGGACTACACCATATAGACTTGAAGTACTGTCTTCAGTACTACACTATGAAGACATGCACCACAAGCCACAATATGTAAGTAATTGGGGTGACCACTATGAATCTATTCATGCAGTTAGTTATCCTGATAATACCATGTTAAACGTGTGACGAACATTGACCCTCGCAGTTTATCTGTATTCCGCCATTCCATTAGAAATAGCCCCAGTTCATAATCTGGAAACTATTTCAAATGCCATCTTATTATTATTATTATTATTATTATTATTATTATTATTATTATTATTCATACTAAGCATTAAAAGAAAAATGTGGAGGCAGTAATATTACCGGCAGTTGCGACAAGTGTAACTTTCTGGTACTTAGCCAGATTAAATTCACTTGTAAGTTATTGTGACCTCTGATATTAATCTTTATGAAAACATTCAGGTCTAAATGGTATAGCAGTAACACACCTTTTTTTACATATTGGTACTAATAGGCTCCATCAAGAGGGAGAATAGAATGCTTACCCTTATAATGTTATAATGTTGGGTACATGGTATGTCATGTAATTACCAAAGAGTGACATATAAACATAAACAACATGCTAAATTTGATATATGATTTGTAGCACATCGCCTCTGTCATGTTAGTAGATCAATATTTGTATTGGTGGCCCATGTAGACCATCAGGTACATTAAAACGCCTCCTTATACCCGACGTTCTAACACACATCATGTCTTTGCAAACGACTACACTGTGCAACTATAAAAACTAACATACCTAGTGTTCAAATGTCGCGCACAAAATAATATCAAAAACTATTAATAGAAATCCCCCCCCCAAAAAAAATAAAAAATAAAAATAAAATAAAATAAAAATGTTACTAAAATGCCACTAGCAGGTATATAACTAACTGTACAAATCAGTTTAAACTCCTTTCTCTAGACGTCACTTATTCGACACTCTGTAGAATCAATTGCAGAAAACATATGAGGCGCTGTAGCTGACAAAAGCTGGTCGAGTCAGAATGTTGCCGTTGAAATTTTAATGGCATATATCTAGAATTCCAATTTCACGTGTTGTATCAAAAATACTTGTCCTTAAAGTTCCATTTTCTAGGTCGAGATTTTAGATTGTATATCTTGAATTAAACAGTAGTGGTTGAAAGTTATATTTTCTATGTCGAGGTTTTAGATTGTGTAGTTTGAATTTCACGGTGGTGGTTGAAATTTCAATGTCATACGTCAAGAATTCCCAATTTACGCATTGGTTCAAAGAGTTTATATTGAAAGTTCCATTTCATATGTTGAGTATTTAGATTTCATCTGATGAATTACACAGCGCTGGTTAAAAATTCGATGTCCAATGTCGAGTTTTTAGATTGTATCTTCTGAATTACACGGCGGTTGTTGAAATTTTAATGTCATATGTCGAGAGTTTCAATTTAACATGTTGAATCACATTGACTGTGCTGAAAGTTCCATTTCGTGTGTTGAGTTTTTAGACTGTATCTGTTGAATTACACAGTGGTGGTTGGACATTTTTTTGTGCTTGTCAGAATTGCTATTTTTATATGGTGAAATGATGTGTTGATGCTAAAACTAACATTACACAATGTTCACTTTAACAAGTCAAAATAATATCGAGTATTAAGATATATCATTAGTGTATTCAAATATGAGGCGCCATTATATTTCATGCATTTAAGTTTGAAAGTTACCATTCACAGGTCGAGAATTACTATGAATTTCTTCGCTAGAGGTCGCTCTCGTGAACGGACCGCGTTATTTTTAAACAAGGAGGCTGCTTCTCGTTGCTGTGAAATTCAACAGATGAAATCTAAACACTCGCCATACGAAATGGAACTTTCATCACAAACAGTTACATTCAACGTGTGAATTAGGGATTCTCGACATATGATATTGAAATTTCAACCACCGCTGCATAATTCAAAATATACACTGTAAAACGTCGACATAGGAAATAGAACTTTAAACCACCACTGTATAACTTAACATATAAAATTCACGTGATATTGGATTTCTCGACATACGACATCGAAATTTCAACTGCAACTTTCTCATTGGACCAGCTTTTGTCCGCTACGGCGCCTCATAGAAAACACGCATGGCTGTATGCATGTATGTATGTCATACTGGCCGTCACACTGATCGTGTTGAGCTAAACTTAGTTAAATAGTCACGATTAGTGACCATCCTAACATCCAACAGAGCTGATTGGACTTCCTTCTTCTATAGTAAGCAGCCACTCATATATCTCACCTATCAGTTAGTAACATTTTTTAAGTTTGTGATTTTTTTTTTTTCTTCTTCTATTGAATCACACTCTTGCCTTGCAGATATCATCTTCTCACACACCAGCGGAAACACGTCCTACAATTACAACAGTTTTCATACCAACAAGGAAATTCAAATTATCTCCATTTGTGTATAAATATAAGGTATATTTAGGATATTTATCTAACGTTAAATACTTTTTATTATCTTTACACGGGTGTTAAGAACGAAAGACTGATAATACTTGAAGATATAAAGGTCAGAGAATTAATATTTACATTTCTACATGCGGTGAAAGGAGAGAGGGCAATAATGGAAATGTAAACAAAAAATAAGTCATTTGATATTATGTATTTTACGAACGTTTATAAACTCTCTTTGCTATTAACAGTACCGACCGTAACTGTACACTCTCTCTCTCTCTCTCTCTCTCTCTCTCTCTCTCTCTCTCTCTCTCTCTCTCGTTTGATAAACATCGGGTTACAGATGTGCATGAAGTTTGACTCTCAGTCATGGGACTGTTAAGACTGGAAGCGATCTGGTTACAGGTATGCCTGCAGTATGACTCACTCGTGGGACTGTACTGACTGGAAGCCATCGGGTTACAGATAGGTAAGCAATATGGCTCAGTCTTAGGACTGTACTGACTGGAAAATACAAATATGCATTACAATGCATTGGATATTCGCCACGTGTTGTACGTAAGGTACCATGTATATGCAAAACGTAAGGTTCGTTGCATCTTGTTTAGTTTTTATGCAACACGAACGCATCTAATGTGGCAAATTGACTTACTAATTCCAATAAGTTGGTGATGTGAATATTTGGGTACGTTACGTACAGTATTCCTTTAACATTAATATCATATTACACATATATGTCAGGCAAAATTAAGGAACATGACCGTGTCTGTCTTTAATTTATGCAAAAAAAATGTTATAAAACGTGTAGATGTGGATAGTGTAGGAGCTCTGAAACAGCGGAACTTGCTACAACGAAGACCATCAGTTTGTCAGAAAATTTAAATTTTAATCTTAAATGCTTGCTACATTTTCAACTAAATATCAAACTGATCTCAAAAATCCCAATCACAGCACCGCTTTAGTTATTTTTATATATTGGGAGATCGTTGGTAAGATATAGAGTAGTATAATTGGGCCATGAAGCAGCTAACAAGTTAACAACAGTTCATAATGAGGTATTTTTATTCATTTGGGTTTCCTTTTATTTATTTATTTATTTATTTATTTATTTAATTAATTTATTTATTTGCATAGTTAAAGTTCGCTGGCGAAGAAAAGGAAAAAGTTTAAAAATCATCCTATAATGCATGTTGTAGTTATGCATGACTGTGAGTATGAAAATGCATGACTGAGTACGAAAATGCATGACTGAGTACTCAGAGTGTCAACTGCGAAATAAATAAATCAAATAAACTAGGCAGTGCTTGTATGGTAGTGAAATATTGGATGAAACTACTAGAAACGAGAAAAATAAAACATACAGACGTTAGGTCTATTTTGAGAACAATAAAGTTCGCTGATGTGGCGAGAAAGAAAAAAAAAATATATAACATAAACAAAGTGGTTGGAACGTGTCATTTTGCAGACCAAAAGAGCGTTGACGAGAAAATTAAACGTGACTGTATATGTACATATCGTAGCTATTGTAAATTAAATCAAAATGCTTAGCTGCTTTCTAAACAATGAACTCCAACAGTTTATTCCTGATTTACTTTTGTGTTATGTACATTATAAATTATTTATCAACCTTTTTTCGAACGTAAAGATCAGGATAATTCATGAATAAATTCTTTTCAAAGGTTCTTATACACAGTTTAACATGCTGAAGGTTGGTATCATACAAGTATGCAATGAACAGATCTTTTAATCCAAAACGATCTTAAGGTTGTATTACAATTGTTTATTTTAGGGTCGTCTCAACAAACTTTGGCGTAACAATATAGAAGAGTCCCGGCCGTGGACATATGACAAGGGGATTTTTCGTTGCATTTTAATTTAAAAAGCCTCCGTCCGGCCTCTGAAGTGTTGATTCAGGATTATTACCGGAGTTTATGGGAGGATCTCTTCTGATGACTTCTGAAACTAGGAAAAATTAATTAGAATTCCTCCAACACCCGCAAAGATTAGCAGCAAGACTTCACCATGAAACACCGAGAGACATATTTAGAAGAGTCAGTGTTCAAATGGGCCCGGACTGAGATGCAAAAGGTAAGCAAGCTTTCTCTCTCTCTCTCTCTCTCTCTCTCTCTCTCTCTCTCTCTCTCTCTTGTTATGTATATTTAATTTCTATTCTTTGTTCATTTTTCTTTATGATTATATAATATATACATCTGTATTTTGTACTGCACCTTGTCTAGTTCACTGTGTACCTTACCAGGGATATTTATTTTGTAAACAACATATTGCATACTTTTATTTCTCTAGGAGTATAGGTTAAATATTCAGAACATTATATTTGGAGATCAACATATTTATTTTGGTCTGGGTCTAGGACATCATATTTTCACTTGGAAATTCCTAAATCTGTTGTCAACTTTAAATGTTCCTACATCTGGGGTCTATTATTGTGTCTTACTTATTTACATAATGTTGTTTACTTGACAAATTATTCATTCACGCCTTAACATCTTGCAAAAAATCTGTGTTATTGTTAGTGTTCAGTTTTTTATTTGGATTGATTTATTTATTAAAATATTATTCACTGGAAATACAAAGTGCTTATCAATAAATATTCTTCGACAAAAATATTAATTTGGAATTCTAGTTAATTCAGAAAAGAACCTTTTGGATTATTTTATTATTTTATTGTGATGCCTCAAAAGACTCTTAGCACATTGCCATACCCCAGGCCACTACATGCATATAAACACATTTAATATTGGAATTTAATTGGAATAACACTGGAGTTCAGTTGGAACTTCATTCATTTGGATTTATGATAGAACTTATATGACTATTTGGGATTTAATTCACAATACTGTAAGTTATTTTTAATGTTCACTTTGTATTTTAGGGAAATAAATTATTTGTTGAATTTTGCAAAACCTGTTTGTTTTCGCTCTTTTCTGTCACTTCCTTTAAGATCATAGAGTCGTAACTATATATATATATATATATATAT
>JAECUM010062272.1:0-24937 GCA_016617855.1 Megalonaias nervosa | reverse complement strand
GTGGCCAGTATAACTGGTGGAGGAACAACTGGGGGAAAAACCTGTTAAAATTGGTCCAAACCCATGTGAAGTTACTGACAGCTTTCTCACATACTTGCCCTGGCTGAACCAGAGACAGTACCCAGTCATTATTCAATAATGCGGATGTAAAACATTATCCAGTCACATTCAAATGGGTTATAAACAGTATCCAGTCATATTCATAATAGTACCTTGTCACATTCAGTAATGGGGTTGTAAAGTGTTACCTAGTCATATTCAGTAATGGAATGTGAGGCATTGCCCAGTCATATTCAGTAATGGAATGTGAGGCATTGCCCAGTTATATTCAGTAATGGGTGAAAAGCGTTACCCAGTCATATTCAGTAATGGGTGTAAAGCGTTACCCAGTCCTGTTCAGTAATGGGGTTTTAGATGGTACACAGACATATTCAATGAAGGGTTGTTAAACTTTATCAAGTCATATTCAATGATAGGGTGTAAAGCATTACCCAGTCATATATAATTAGGATTGTAAACAGTATCCAGTCATGTACAATAATGCAGTTGTAAATGGTACCCAGTCATATTCAGTAATGGGGTTGTAAAGTGTTCCTCAGTCAATAATTGAAACATTACCAAGTCATATTCAATAAAGGGGTGTAAAACATTACTCAGTCATATTCAATAATGGGGTGAAAAAAATAACCAGTCATATTAAATACTGGGATTGTAAAGCATTACCCATGTCAGTCCATAATGTCCAATATATATATACAGTAGTCCCCCTCTTGAACAGCCCCCCTGACCAGTGGCCACCTGCTCCTTACGGCCAGAATCTGTCAGCACCGACAAGTTTGTGTTCAAAAGTACCCCTCACGAAAGACCACCCCGCTAACTTGACCAGCAGCCAGCATATTAGTGCAAAAATATAAAATTTACCCGTCACATGCGGCTGCATTTCATTTTGTAATATGTATCCAGAACCAGTATTTTATTCATAACATGTGTTAAGTAATCTGATTTCTGTTTCCCGATGTCAGGTTTTCGTTACTGACAGAAGTGTTGACTAAAGTACATGTCCCACCAAGGTTAATATTACATCATTTACCCCTCACGAGAAGCCACATTTATCCCATAAAGCCGAGTAAGACTCAAATTTTATTCCATACAAAAAGGTAAGTACACGTAATCTGATTAGCCTTACTGCTGTGTTATCATGAGATGTCCGGTTTAGTCACTCTGATAATTGTTAAGATTACAATTATTGAACAGTAGTAACAGCTGAGAAGTGGCGGTATTGATGTACAATACACAAGTCAGCGGGAGAATGGTTTGTTAGCCTTTATGGCTTCCCTTAGTAAGATGTTGAGCTTGTTCACTTTCATAATTCGTGGCTATTACTACTGAAAATAATTGCCAAGTTTACAAATCCTAACAGCTGCGAGGTGCTCTTGTTCAGGTTAAATCTGCATACATATCGAAGCCGTTTTGGCTTCTCTCTCTTAGTGTAAAGAAATGTAAAAACAGTAGGGTACCAGATTACGACTAATGAATCACGTGACAAGATCGCTGCCTTTAAAATCACATGGCATTTTGTTTAAGTGCAGAAAAATTGTTTTATCAGTCTTGTAGTTGGCAACATTGATGATTACAACCAGACGTAATTGTTAAGATCATAACAGGGTCAGCATAGGCTAAAAATAGATTTTGTGCAGACACAGGCTCACACAAAAGAAATTAACCTTGAACAAAACAGGATACCAGACAAAGACAGAAAAATCACGTGACAACACATTTATCGCCTCCTTTACGAAGAAGGCATTTCGTCCGCTCTACAAAAGTTTCGTTTGCATAATTAAATTGCATACAGTTAGCAACATCCGAATAAATCATTATCAAACATTAACATGACATCACGTAAACGGAGACGATTATTTTAGAAAAAAGTTGGTTATTCTACTCTATGACATCGGGTGCAGTGGGGAGGGGGGACTTGCTGAACAATTTTAGGTAGAAAAGACTTGAATAAAACAATTTTATGTTGAAAAGACTTGAATAAACAACATCATAACCGATAAGGAGGTTATTCAGCATCAGTGGGAAAATGGAGCAAATGGAAAGAGAATTACGTATGTACCAAAATTTAAATGACATTCTTGAATGGTTTTGCAATGTGCATGACAACAACACACGCTCGCATAACACTCTTACGCCAAAAATAAGAACTATTAATGCATATTCAGTTGAAATAAGTCTATTCTTATATGAAGAAGAACCTTTTAATAATCAATGTTACTTTTAAATGAGGATATTAAATGAAGATATTAAATGCTTTGAAGAATGTAGCTTTCTTACTACGTACATTACATATACTTCTCACAAAAAATTAGTCCCCCTCTGGAAAGGCCACCTGTCTTAAAAGGCCACTTTCCTGGTGCAGAAGGGGTGGCCGTATAAGAGGGGGACTACTGTATATATATATATATATATATATATATATATATACGATCCATCAATAACACATTTTGCTGTCACTAAGTTACTATTGAATCACATCACAGGTTGAAATCAGTGTGTATGAGTCTTTGTATTCAAAAGACCTCAGTAAGCTTGATCATTTTCTGGCAGAATTTGACTGAGTTTTAATCCCCCATGTTTGACAAATCAATGTACATTTGTACTGGACACTTTTATGGGATTTAGATTAATAATGAATTATGCACTAAGCATATTAATGTAAACAGGTCATGAAAACAAATGATGAAACAACTCAAAACTTAGAATATTATTTGAAAATACATCCAGGCCTCAGAAGTATTATAACTGCTATCTTGTAATGTACTAAAATTCTTTGTAAAGTGGAATTTTAAAAGGTGGGTGTGAGCTGCTGTTTAGGTAAAATACAGTACGTTTAAGTGGACAGAAATTAATCATAGTTTAATTTATATATGCCATGGTTTTCATCATTTCTGACATGATATATAAAAGGATCCACACATTTACTTTTCTTTCATAAGGTAACTTAGGAACTTTCATCTTTTGAAACATCTCTTGGTCCACAGGAGTGACAGAGCACAAGATAGTTAAACGAAGTAAATACATTTGTTGAGACCGTGACTAAATGCCATGGATCATTGCCTGAACCCTTTCATTTTCACAACATGCAACATGTATTCATAAATGGAAATCTTGTGGATGCAGGTGTGTGTGATATATAATAGAACAGGGTTTTTCTTCCAGGGATAGTCTGTTTGACAAAAATGGCTTACTCACTCATTTGATACGAAATTTTGCTAACATACATATGCATCTCACTGAAGTTAATATTGTTGTATATTATAGTTAAAACAGGTGGTCTTAAGCCAGGTTTTACTGTACAAATAATGCTGATCCCATCAGATATGACCACCATTACCAAAACCAGAAGAACCTTATTTAACCACTAACTTCTCCAAAACCATTGGCATAATTTAATCAAATCTGAAAGAAAGCATCCTGACCTAAAGTTGTGTGTTTGTATAAATGATGCTGAATTGCTGTCAGATGTGGCAGCCATTACTAAAATCTGAAACGTCTTGTAATGGTTTCTTCCCTAAAAGTCATTAATAGAATTTGACAGAAAGCATCCTTGCATCATGATGATGCCAGCCTGCCGTCAAATATGGTCACTGTTACTAAAAATAGAAAAACCTTGAAATGATCCTCCTCAGAAAAACTCAACAGAATTTGTCCAAATTTGACAGCACCATGGCATAAAGTGCATCCAGATTTATGTAAGTGATGCTAACTGACCATCAGACACCGTTAATAAAAATATATAAAAAAATATAAGTAACTTTCTCTCAAAATGGCAGCTGAAACAAAAGCATCATGGCACAATAAAACCTTTCAGTATCGACAAATTATGCTAATATGCCAAAGAATACAGCAACTTTGAAACAGCTACTTTCTTAACATAGTGAGGCAACAGTAATGGAAAAAGTTTTAGAGAAAGAGTCCTATGGGCCAGCTGCTCTTGCATTTTGCTTTTAGGCAGATTTATGCAGGAGGAGTGGGCATCTTGTTTTAGAATGGCACATAAGAATAATTTTGCTTTTTGTATTAGAATGGATATTTTTGTATTAGAATGGATATTTGATTATACAAGTTAGCACACTTAACTTTTGAAGCTAAAATATAAACAAAATCATAATTCCATTACTTTTCTCTTCAGTAAAGCCTTTGATCCTAACAAACATAAGTTTACAATGATATGATTGATACAAATTATTCTTTCACTAATGCTATAAATACTGTATCAGGGTTTTGAAGAATTTATACAGTAAAACCCATCTTGAAAGAATAATGCTATAAGAGATCGCCTGTTTTGAGAGACCAAAATCTCAGTGGACAGATTTACAGATGATACAACATTATGGCCATTTTATGAATGACCACTTGTCTGAGACACCATGCTCTTTTGGCTGAAGGGGTGGTCTTTCAAGATAAGTTCTACTATACGTTCATTAGGAGTTTTTTTTTAAAGTATTAGTATTCTCTGCCTGTGCATGTGATTTAGATTTTTAACACAGTTTTAACAATTTTAGTTGTATCAGTATAATGTCTGCAGTTTGGCAGTTTATAGTGATGTCTAGCACTGGGGCATCATGCCGCAGACATGTAGCATCATGTCTCACCCAGTCACATTATCCTAACACCTGACTGACCAGTCCTAACACTAACTTCTTAATGCTGAGCACTAAATGAGGAAACTGCTAGTACCATTTTTATAAGTCTTTTGTTATGACTTGGCCAGGGTTCTAATCTGTGACCTCCTGCATCCGAGGTGGACCCTCTGACCACTTAGGCCACCAAAGTGGTCAGTCATTATTCTTGTGGAGAAAATTTATTCTCTTTTTTTTTTTTCCAGACAATGATATTGGAGCCCAAATTTCCATCCCTACCAGCAATCAGATTGACATCTTTGTGCCTGAGGATGTAGCTGTTGAAACAGTCATCACCACATCACCAACAAAACATAGAAAAGCTGAAAATGCTAGACGAAGGAGAAGAAAGGACAGTCTCTCAGTCCATCTCTCTGACAGTGACTATCGAGATGATGCCAGTTCAATAGTCTCTGTGGATGATACATTCATCTGGCCTCAGTTTGAGTTGGGAAAGTCATCAGGGTACAGCAATCACAATGAGTACTATTTAAAAAGTTTTGGATCAGCAAATTCGGACTGTGGTTCAAAACCTCCATTTTACTTTAGATACATTATTGCCATTATCCCAATAGTTTGTTGTTGAAGACATTGTCATACCATCCATCCAGTCATCTGTTTGTACATTTATCTGTTCTTGTCATACCATCCATCCAGCCATCTGTTTGTACATTTGTCTGTTCTTTTGTCTGTAACTCTCTTCTAAACTGCAGGGTGGAAATAGATCAAACTTGATAGGCATAACGTAATCATCTATGTGAGTGTATATATTTGCTACCCCCTCCTTTGGGATCCTTTGTTAGCCAAACATTATAAATAAAGTCACTTTGTGGAGCACTTAATTGATGCAGAACTTTTTGCTTTATAACCTTTGGATCATGATCTGGAAGGGAGTGGGGATATATAATAATATTTGTATTTACTGTGTTGAGACATGGAAGTAGCTCTAGTTAAAAATTATGTCCATCCTCAGTCTGAAAAATTTTCAGATTTGTACTACTCATCCTCAAGAAAGTTCCATGATTTTAATTTGAGTCGTTTGTTCAGGATAAATCCACATTTAGGCATTCACCCACCTACATCTCATTAGGAATGTAGACAGGTGGATTTTTCCAGACATGCATGCTCATCTCTTCAGTGTAAGTGACTAAGTGACTGTTTATCCCAACACCAACTGATATCACATTTGTGATGGGGGTGCATCTTAGGTTGAACTAGTATCAAGCAAAACTGGGTCATTGTAGCCAACTTGGAGGATTGACAGAAGCTGTGTTTATTTATGTCTAGACTCTAATTAAATAACTTTTATTCTGTTGCTGCCAATCATAACCTCATTGTCCATCTTTAGATAAATGTTTCACCAACCAAACTGGGTTGTCTATATACCTATTGGGATTTATTCAGAAATGCACCAACAAAATCTTGCCCTGGCTCATAATTTAATTGTAAAAGGATGCAGGTATTTCACACTAAAACTGGATCACTGTGACCTCCTTTTGAGATTTTTAGAACTTAGCTTAAAATGAATGTCAGAGCTCTAATTTCAATCCTTTTCTTCAGTTATTAACAAAGTATCACTCAGGATGGATCTTGGGGAAAAGGAAGAAAATATCTAAAATATACCAAAGCTTCATTAATATTACCAGCATTCCAGGTTTTGTTCAAAACTTGTTTAAAACTGGAATGCTGGTTTTAATTGCAAGACTGTTTTACATAGTATCACTAAACTTGTATTCAGGGTTCATCATGAGATGAAGGTGTGTAATAACAGAACTGGGTCACAGTAGCCTATTCTTCGTGCTTATTTAATACTGCTTTCAGATATTGACTTATGCAACAAATGGGAAACAAGTGGAGTGGATAAGGGGGTGTAAGTTAATAACTTTATGCCACAGATGGGATACAAGTGTAGTGGATAAGGGGGTGTAAGTTAATGACTTATGCCACAGATGGGATACAAGTGGAGTGGATAAGGGGGTGTAATTTATTGCCACAGATGGGATACAAGTGGAGTGGATAAGGGGGTGTAAGTTAGTGACTTATTGCCACAGATGGAATACAAGTGGAGTGGATAATTGGGTGTAAGTTAGTGACTTATTGCCACAGATGGGATAAAAGTGGAGTGGATAAGGTGATGTAAGTTAATGACTTGTGCCACAGATGTGATACAAGTGGAGTGGATAAGGGGTGTAAGTTAATGACTTATTGCCACAGAATTGGGTATAAGATAATGACTTGTGACACAGAATGGGTTATGAGATAATGACTTATGCCACAGAATGGTGTATAAGATAATGATTTAGACCACAGTAAGGGGTATACGATAATGACTTATACCACAGAATGTGAAATAAAATAATGACTTATACCACAGAAGGAGGACTGTTATAAGATAATGACCTATGACAGATGGGATAAATACTTATACCACAAAATATTACACTACAGTAATCTACTCTAAACCTAAGACAATAATGAGAGGTGGGTCATGTTTTCTAATTTATGCCTCAAACATGATCTATTGCAGTTCAGAATTGTCAGAAGTTGATGTTGTTGCCTCAAATATTCCATCTGCTGCCCCAGGAACAGTTGTCAGTGTGTCAAAGATAGCACCTAGTAATGGAGCCATCTCAGAACGAGAAATGAATAAGAGATTGAGAGACAGGATGAAGAAAAGAGAATTGAGAACCAATCCAGAGTTTAGGTATAGCCTGGATTAAAAGAGTGACTGCAAAGCTTCTTAAAGTTTTTAAAATATTTTTTTGTTTATGTAGTTTTCTATGTTGATGATAGGAAATTAGATGCATGCATTTTTCATTCTAGCAAAAGTACTTCTGAATTAGGATAGTCCATTTATATTTCTTCTTCATAAAGTTTTATTAAAAGATTGTAAAATGCATGGCTTATGAGTACTCTTCCCTCTTAAGATGAAATTGAAAGCTCCAGATATTTGGGCCACGGTAGATTGATCCATAATTTTAACATATGGTCTACACCAGGATAGACCCCCATGATCATTGGTGATTTCCCATACTCAGAGCATAAATATCTTAAGAGTTTGACATTTTCGGCAATATCACACTGCCTTCATCAGCGACTAATGTTGATCACATGACCTATCAGTGTAATACTGCCAAAATTTACTGCTGATTTCATAGAGCTCCAAGCACCAATTAAAAAACATGATTCAAACATGATGATTAATTTGCTTGACAATGCAAGATATTGTTGTCCTTGAGTTTTGTGAAATGGCCCTGGAAAAGTTTGGAAAAGTCATGGAAGTCATCGAGTTTTGTGCAATGGGCCTGGAAAAGTTCAGAAAAGTCATGGAATTTGTCTTTGTCTGCAGTAACGCTGTTTTCATCAAGCCACTTGCCATAGACTTGTGTCAAAAGTATTTTTTTTGAGCACTGGATTGAATTTGTCATATTCACTGGAATCACAGTGACTCCAGAACGAATTTCAGAGCAACGGTCAAGGTCACAGTTGTAGAAAAATTTGTGTTAAGGCTTCGGTTAATAAAGTATTTTCGTTTAATTCTATTTCGTAAACATCTTTGATGGATTTGATGTCAAGGTCACAATGATAGAAAATTTGCATTAAGGTTTTAATTTCTCCGTTTGCTTTTATCTCTTAATTGCCTTGATGTCTTTTCTTCCAATATTGGATCAGTTATTTTAAAGCAAAGACAGTTCATTTTGTAACATGCTTGCTGTTCTTGACCATGGGTCAAGGTTACAAATTTTACAGTATTGTTTTGATCATGAGTTCAACATAAAGGCCCTGACCTTATTTTTAAAAATAAACTGTTGTTAAAAATTTACAGTCTTTTGAAAAAGTTGATTTGTGATACTGGTGAAAAAAATGAGATAATGAAAAAACCTATACACTTCCTGTGAAGAGTATTTAAAAACAGTAATTTTGTAATAACTATGCAAAAATATTAAAATAGTATTTCTTTATTTATTTTTTTATTGTTCAGTTTCTGTATTCATTAGAATTCTTTTTTATTTATTTGCTTATCAAGTACTTGCATGCTTGCCTGCATGTCCATTAATAGTGACTTATTAGCATTACTTACTTTTTATATATGTTTGCATACTGGATTGATTGATTCCTTGAATCACACCATTTTCCTGTTTTGTAATCACACACGCTGTTGATTCTACTTGGAACACCTTTGATTTTATCCTTTAGATAACATTAGCACATGCCATTCTATTATCATGGATATTTATACACCTTGTATTGTGGAATGAGAGAGTTGAGGCCTGTGGTAATCTACTCCAGTCACATCAATATATGAAAAATGTATCATTGCTTTTTGTTCTGCTGAACATGAGATATCATTGAGGGATGGGAAATAAAGAATAGAAAATTCAACAATATTTTAGAGTCTGAATTAAGTACTTTTTCTACAATACATTCTTGTACATGATTACAGTTTTGCACTGATGTAAGGGTAAGTTTTAGTTATGAACATGAATAACAATTATTTAGATTTCCAAACACCATCCTTCCACTATGCATGTGCTAAAGTCCATATTTGTACTTAAGTAGTCACATTTTACCAATTTTGTGACTTTATTTTGATGATCAATTTATCATTCTGTATGTAAATTTCACTGCTGCATACATACCTGTCTAAATGAGGTGACTATCCATCATTCTATATTTAGAGTTCTAAAAAAATTAAACTTCAATACATGATCCAGTCTCAAAATTAAAGCTTTAAACTATTAAGCTAAGAAACATACGCAGATGTGGTTTTGTTCACACAATTTAGCTTTACAAATACACATAATGCATGAATAAACAAACAGTGCACATGGCTGACTTGTACATGTGCATGCACACTGGATGGGTGAAATGTGTCTCATTTTACAAGTTGAACAGCATAACATCTAATTTGCATATGTGGACAGGACTGAGACCTGATGCAGGGGTGACAGTACCACATTGATTGTTGTATTGCTTGATTTAAATTGGCATATTCTTCATGTAAATAAACTTTTGATACAGAACAATTCTTATGATGTCTAGTGGGTCCTAAGTGAAAATGGTGCCAACCTGATATCCATTATGGCCACTGTGCAAGCCATCATCAAATGATGTCATAGTTTATTCTAAATGGAAAGTCATCTTGTTATGGAGTTTTCACTGAAAGATTTCTTATGATGTCTTGTTGGTAATAAATGGAAATTATGCTGATCTGAAGGCCAGTATGGCCATCATAGAAGCCATCTTGAAAATCATGTTTTCACTACTCTTCCCGAATAGATGGTCATATCAACATGGCATTCTCATTGGAGTAAACTAACTTGCCTATGAATGCACCATGGTGGTCAACTCAGCTTGGTCTGGGCAGTATTCAGACCTGTACCCTTCATGTCACAAGTCCAGCATACTTACAAATCTTGCTGATCTGCCATCTTACATGGTAGCTGTTATGAAAAAAAAAAGTTAAATGGCCTATTCTATAAAATTACAACAGAGTCTGACAAAATTCAGATGCATCCTGGTGTAAAAACTTCATGATGCCAGTCTGCAAATCCATATGGATGCCATTACTGACAACATACAATTCTAAATGATTGCACAGCTTTACCAAATTTAACAGAAACCAATCTGGCTTAAAAGCCTTTAGATTTTATATTTACAAATGAGGCTGTTCCATCATTCAGTATACCCCATAGTAGCTTTTGAAAAAACTTTAATAAATATATCTCAAAAATTGCTGAACAGAATTTGACATAAACCATTCTGGTATAAAGGCTTTTAAAATTTAGACACATGATGTGAATCCACCATCCAATGTGGCTGCAGTTACAGAACAAAAAGAAAAACTTGTAACTGTCTTCTCCAAAAGAAGCCAGTCAACAAATTGTGACCAAAGTTGACAGCATGCATCTTCACTTGGCTACCATTACTATGAAAAAGTTCAGGGCCTGCATACCAAGCCCATGACTGAGTGAGTGAGTGTGTGTGTGTGTGTGTGTGTGTGTGTGTGTGGTTTGGATTTTTAACGCAGCTTTAACAATTTTTCAGTCAGATTGCTACATTGTCTGCAGTGTGGCAGTTTATAGTGATGTCTAGCACTGGGGCATCATGCCGCAGACATGTAGCATGATGTTCCACCCAGTCACATTATCCTGACACCAGGCCGACCAGTCCTAACACTAACCTCTTAATGCTGAGCACCTGGTGAGGCAGATGTTAGTACCATTTTTGTAAGTCTTTGATATGACTTGGCCGGGGATTGAACCCACAACCTCCCGCATCCGAGGCAGACGCTCTAACCAATAGGCCACAGGAGCAGTCAAAGTCAATGATTGAAGCATTGCTGTATCACATGTGACATTGATCCCTAGGTCCTAAGATTGAATGAAGATGTTGGTGAATGATTTGTCTTAGCTTTGTAGTTATTCATCCTAAGAAAATAAATCAATCAAAGGACTTAGGAAAAACAAGCAAATTTTAAAAAAAAAAAGTTAATCCAAACCTTGCTGAATATATTTTGTGACTGTTAACTTGACCACAAGTTAGATAGGTAAAGTATGAAAAGAATCAATCAAAGAGATTAGAAAATATAAGCGAATGAAAAAACTTGAACCAAAATTTAACATATATTTACTATTGCTGTGACCTTGGCACCAATGACAGTAGAGTGAGAGGGTGTGCTGCAAAATGAATTTGTTTTGCCTTGTAATGATTAATCTCAAGCATGAAGAGAACCCATCAGAAGATTTAGGAAATATATGCAAGTTAATTTTTTTATCCAAAACCTTAATGCAGATTTTCCATGACAGTGATCTTGACCCCAAGATACAAGTGATATTGCAAAATGAGCTTCATAATTATTCATGCCAAGTATGATGTGAAGCTATTAAGGGCTTTATGAAATTATATGCACATGAAAAACTTGAAACAAAACCATAACAGCAGAAAAGTGACTGCAGTGATGTACTTTCCCACTGATGTGAGTGCTGCAAAAATAAAAATAAAACGTCATTTCAACAGAAGATTTGACAGAAAGCATCCAAGTTTGAATGCCATTAAAATTTTTACAAATTATGTTATCTAAAATGGCTGCGGACACAATTGCCCAACAATCCTGCTCACAGGACAAGTAACTTAAAAATGTTACTGGTCCTGTCCATACCCAGCTAGTCCTACATTTCACCATACAAGAAGACAAAATGCTGTGAATGATTCAATGATAAATGCAGGCAGACAGGAAAGCAAGCTCTATGTAATCAAAAATGGAAAAATACCCCTCCCCGAAAATAAGATATTTATACTGTCTGAGAATTTAATAAATTTATCTAAATTCATCATATCATGGCCATAGTTTATTTACTAGGACAATGCTGTCAAGTGTCTAGATGATCCAGATCTATACATACCTCATGTAGAGGCAGAGCATCAGAATCTGATGCTTTTATTGATGGCCAGTCTGAATCATCATCAGAATGAAAATCAGCATCCTCATCCACTGACATGTCATCAATGACAGCATCAGAACTAGGTCCAAGCTTCTAAGATTAGGCTATGGTATCCAATCATGAAATTATGTCTGCAGAAAGACGGGTTCCATCAGTATATTGCTGATCAACGTTTATGAGATGGCTGGTATATATTGATCTACATGATTTGCAATAGATCTTATTGTTAAGAGGATCATTGATAATCCAAGGGAATACTCCATTTTTAGAACATTGTTTTCATTTGATAGCTCATTTTTCCTCTGCTGTTTTTAAGGGTTTTAGTCTGTCATGGCTTCACAACCCCATATTGATGTTGGGAATCGAAAGTAGCATGTGTCATCACACATAAATGCAGAAGAGATTTTAACTGGAGATATTAGCATCTCTTGTACACAGATTAAACACAAGTTATTTCCCATCTAAGCTCACCCAGCAGACCAAATTACTGTGCTCTAGATTCGCAAGCGATCATCAATAACAATTTGTTTTGCGCATTTATTCTATTATTTCTTTGAATGTGATAAAATATACCAATTCTCTATTAAATTTAGTCCGTTTATTGATGCACTATTATGTCATGAAATTAGCTTGCATTGGACAGGTGGGTTGGTGACAGTTTCAAATGCAGGCTGCAGATGCAACCTTTAGAAGTCTCTATATATGATCAAATTTCACAGAAATAATTATATGGAAAAATGATGCTTCTCTGCCATCAGATATGGCTAAAGATACTAAAAATAGAGACACGTTAAAAATCAGCAGATTCGGAACATATTTTTAAGTAAATAATATTAGTGTAGACTGATAATTGTTTTGACATTCCAGAGAACTATTCTACACTGTTCACTGTTCAGCATATTTCAGTATCGTTTGATCTATAATTACAGGCTTAAAGAAAAAGAGAAGGCTAAACTCAGAATGGCAAAAAGGAGAAACAACCCAGAATACAGAGAGATAGAGAGACAAAGAGACAGAGAAAGAAGAAGACTTGCGAGGAAGCAAAATGAATCTCTACGTCAAAGGGAAAGAGAAAGGGACAGAGCTTACAAAAAGTCTCTTCGCAACTCTGATTCTCTGCAAGTAAAAGATAATCCAGAGTTAATTTACATTTCCAATGATTCTTCTCTCTCAGGACTATCAGAATGTATAAGACTTTCAACTGAAGAGGAATTGCTTGGAGAAAGTATTCAAACTAGTTCTTGCAGCTCTTTGACAGAAAGTTTTATCAACAGAGGAAGTCATTCTGAAAGTCCAGTTACAACCTCACAGATTTGCAAGGGAGATAATTTAATAGGTCTTGAAATGACTTGCAATGATTTACAGGAAAATGAGCATGTAAATGATACAGATCATGTGATTTACATTGAAAATAATTCACCTGTGATATATACTGAAACTGTGTCAGAGAATACAACCAAAGAAACTGATCAGTGTAGAATCATTTCAGACATAATTGACATCAATACTGCTACAGAAAAGATGCCATTAATTAGTGCTAGTGATAAAATAAATCCTGTTCCTGTTAAAAATATTCAATTACAAACAAATCTGGTAGAATAAAGACTTATGAGTGCATACTGCTTTTTCTTTCTGCATGATTTGTCTGCATGAAATACATTTAAAGTTGATGCATGGTGGAGCATATGATTCAGAAATTTGAACACAATGCTTGATTCTAACAAATCTGTAAATGTTATATGATTGCTAATTGGTTTAGGGTTGAGAGTGACAGTAACAAAATACATTTAAAAAAAAAAACAACTTGAAAATTTTAATTCAACATCATAAAGATTCTTATTACATAGTATATGACAAAAAAGTTCTTCAACAACTTGTGAATAAAATTTTTAAAAAATGTGTCAAATCAGAATATATATTCAAAGTAGAACATGTCATATATATTGCAGTATACACATATTCCAGTGTGTCATTGGCACTCGGAGATTTCATCATGGATGACGTAAGTTTCTCTCTTGCTTGCATCAATATTTAACTAATACAACAATTTTTAAAAAAAAATCCAGTTTCAACATTGATTGTTGTTTCATGAAATAAATGTCCCTTGTTTAAAAAAGAAAGGAATCTTGTTTTGTTCTGAATCAACAACAAAAAGCAATACAGTTTTTGCATACACATGATGGTTGTTGAAACCTATTGGAATGATGTTGTTAATGATCTTTTACAGGCTGGGTATCTTGAAAATAAAGCTAATTTACACAGAAAAGTGAACAACTTCATTAGAAAAAGAATTTTATTTACAGTTTGTCCCAATGCTGTTATAAAAGAAGTATTCAGTCATTAAATAGCCTTGTTATCTCCCCCCTAGGTTTTTTCTACGTCTAGTGGGAATGGCATCCTCATCTTATGGTTTTTTTTAGGTCCCTTGGTACATTGCATCTTTGCTTATAGTGTGGTTTATGTTTTTGGAGCTGGTTGTGTGCAAGTTATAGAGGGAGAGGTGTATATGCATATTACAATGTGGCCTGTATATTACAGTATACGCATACTACAATGTGCCATAAATATTACAATATATGTATAATACATTGTGTCATATATTGCAGTATATGCATATTACAAAGTGTTTATATATATATGTATATATATATATATATATATATATATATATATATATATATATATATATATATAACAGTAAATGTATTTTGTGCAATATATACATATTACAATATGTCACTACAATATATATATATATATTACAGTGTGTCACAATAATAATAATAATAATGAGGACTTTGTATAGCGCCTAATCTTTAGATGCTCTAAGCGCTTTACAACATTTGACAACACTTAAAAAACATATATAATGATACGATTACAAAAATAAAAGCAAACACCACGAAATTAGAAAACAGAAAACATGCTGTAAATATTTAAGGTAAGGAAACATTATTAGGTCTTTAAGTCTGTTCTTGCATTTGAAATAGGTGAGTTTTAAGAGCACTCTTGGATGAGATCGCTGTGCCTTTGTGTCTAAGTTCAGTGGGCACAATGAGAACAGCAGTTTATTGATGAAGGATGTCTGCAATTTGGTAGCAATGGTTTGGCCTGGAACATTATTTAAGCACTGTTGTGTTAAAACTCCATTTGCAACAGTCAAGCAACTAGCAAGTGTTCTCAAATCCATGACTACATGATTGTCAATGCCCAAATAAGGGCATGGAATGGGGAAAGACTCGTGTTAACCTTTGTAGTGAATATTTTTTATCAAAGTTCTAAGAAATGATAACCTTCATATTTGCCTCCATATCATTGAAGAAAAAAGTGATGACAGTATCATTTTGTACATCTTGCTTGGACTGTTTTTACATAATTATTCTGTCACTTAAGTATAGAATTTGTGGCTGGACTAGAGCATGATGGAACTCGCTACAGATTGACTAGAATTATATCAAGAAACAATAATGGTCTGACCTTTAATACATGTATGGATTCCCTGTATGTTTGATGTGACAAACATCAGTAACACAACTCTTTGAATGCTAAAATTAGAACAAAATATTATCAAAGAAATTTTTAAGTAAAATGTATTTATGTACAGGAAATAAAATGTATTTTGCATGCAGTAAATTCAAAATTTTCAGTCTTATACGAAAAAATTTACACAGTAACATGTATATGAGGATCATCCATTTCTAATAATGCAAATTGTAAATATTAAGGTGAACTACAAATTTTAGTTTTTCTCTCGAGAAGGGAAAAATTATGCTTTTAAAGAAATTGACTACAGATTAGAGACACTGGTTGGACTACACAGGTCAAGCGGACATGAGGGTTGAACTAACGAGGTCAGACTACGGTAAATGATCAAACTACTTGCATGTGTAATGTCAAATAACTCCATCCAAACAGTAAAAGAATTTTAAATTTTGAAGGTGTTGCAGATGTGTATATTTAGCTACTGGAATTTTTGTTCATTTTTTAAGTAATGAGGTAGATATCTATCAAGACCATAGAGACTTACTAGATTGCCGCTATGTGAACTTTATTGTGTATCTATAGTATGTAATGGCACAGCAGGACAATCCAGGCTATATTGAAGATGATCCCTTCCAAATAAAAGTGAACATTTACCACTAAGATAAAAGATTAAGATGATGTAACAAGTCTTAAAATGTTATAATAAGATAAAGCTAGAAGAGGTAAAATCCTCAAATGGTCAAAAGTTTTTATATAACTGCATTCTTTAAGAAAAATATTTCTAGTATCTACATAGATATTTATCATATCACTATGGTCAAACTTTTATTTCGAACTGATTGTTTGCAAACCAATGTCAACAGAAAAGGAAGAAAATAAATTCAATCAGCTGTGTAGTATATTTAAAGTAATGTGTTTTTGAGTCATACCAAATACAAGGTATGCATTACACTGGTGCTGAATGGTCTCAGAATCCGGAGGTGTCTATGATGATTGTAATGAAATTGCATTCAATCATAGCTCTGATTTAATGTAAGAGATAATTATCTTGTCTCCGTTGTTTTCAGAGAAGAAGCAGATGTTTGTAATTTGTCCACAAATGTGTGTCTATTTTTGTGACAATACATACATAATGTCCCGTAACCATGATTTTGGATGCTTAATACAGTTAGATATAAAGGTTCATTCTCCACTACCAGGGGCCAGTTGACTTAAGGCAGTTTGAAAAAATGAAAGTTGTGCTTGCACTTTTATTTTACCAAATTCTTGAAGACCAACACTGAATGAGATTAATTTGTAATGGCTTACCCAGTCTTTGACAAAATACATTAAATTATTCAACCTTACCTTCCTTTTGTGTAAACATGAGATATGTTACATTTGCCCAGTAAGAAAACTTACTCATAATTTCTTTAGAAATACTGACACACCGAAGTGTGAAATTTCATGTCAGTAGTGAGTATATTCTGTTTCAGAAGCAAACACTGCAAGAATGTATCAGCAGAAAACAATTAGAAGGTTGTTAATAAAGGTGCGATGAAAAATTACACTGGTAAAACTCTATTACTGGAACTATGGCACAATTTTCATGGTATTCTTTTCAAATGTTACAGATTTGTCATAACTTGCAAATATATTGTGATAGTTAATGCATGTCCATCCTTCCATCTGTTACTATTTTCCTTTTAACTGAAAGTCATTCAGTACTGAGTTTGGGAAATTATCCAGTTTTGCATTATCTTTTAGGAGGAAGCTTTTTGATGACAGTTAAGGTTTCATGATGCAGCTCCAGTGGAGTGGGTGGTGTGGGGTCCACCTGAAATTCATCTACACTAGCTGCAGGAAGGTGAACATATTGATAAAGTTCAGAATTTAGTGGGTGAAAGTCAGTCTTTGAGTATTCTTGGAGTAACGACCAGTATTAGAAGCATAGTTCATGCATCATTAATTACCTAAATTAGCCACTACACCAGAGGCCTCACATGAAATGTGCACAATCCCCCCCCATCTAATACATAAGCTCATTCACATAAATAATAAACAGTAAACCTGATGAAATTAACCTATCACAGCATACAGTAGTCATTCATATGTAAAGTTTACCATTAAATATACATTTATTCCTACTTAGAACTTAGGTGTCAGAGTGTTCTAAGGCGCCCACCTTTACTGATCAGTTACACATCTCACCTCTGTCCATGTGCATTCGAGTCTCGGCTCAGCCAATGTGGGTATGTGAGTAAATTTGCCAGGAGCTTTCTGTAGGTCACAAGTTCTTCTTCGGGTTTTACCAGGTTCTTTTGTCATATAGCACACTGTCTGCCTCGTATAGCCGATCATATGCTGAAAAATGGCATTAAACCCTCAATATCACAAATCACATCAAACATTACTGGTCACTAAGTGCTTTCTTTATAGGCTAGAATGAATATGACCTGAAAGGTTTCTTTGTCATGGTCTAGATACAAATACTGAACTTATGATAGTACAGCATAAAATATAGGACTCAATGACCTTCTTTGCTTGTACGAGTGTGCATCAAGTTAACAAGTTGTATTGATTCAAACATGTTTCTGAATTTATAAATGAATTTAAAAAACCAAAATTTCTTCAAAGTCAATAAGCCCAAAATATAGGTCACAGAGTCCTCTTTTGCAAAAAGGGTGTAATTCTAGTCAAGATGCACCCCCTGACCAAGTTTCATGATTCTAGGAAGCATATGGCCTGCAAAAAGGATGTTGTCATTAGCTAAATGTGAAGATGAAACAGACATCTGTGAAATACAATATGTATAAGATAAATTTCTTTTGTTGTATGTTTAAGATACTAACAGATGCACATCATAATCAATTTCATAATTCTAGCAATGAGAAATGAATGTAAATTGCAACATTTAACATTAGCCTGTGAAGCATAAAATGTGGGTTATAAGGACCTACTTCTGCAATGAAGGAGAGGCACTTGGGAACATGGAACCTCTCACCAAGTTTCATGATTTTAGATTGTTTAGAATGTACACATCATGGAAAAAAAAATCATACCATGTGCTAATCTAAGCCAGTAGACTGTGCAATGTAGGACATAGTGGCCTTTATTGTATGGTTACAGTTATCTTGCATCAACAGTAATAATGCAAAATGTAACCAGTCAGTGATGAGTGAAACAAGGGTCACATTGACATACTTTTGTGATGGGGTGTAGTACTCAAGATGCACATCCTCTGCACTTTTAATGATCCCGGGTATATTATAAATATGGAGTGCAAAACAGCATCTTAGCAAGTAACAGTTTAAATATAGGTCACAGTGACTTTTTTTCTAAGGTTGTGATACTATTACAGATGCATACAATCATAGTTTGATGATTGAACATTGTTATTTTTCATAAATGTGCTTTAGTATAAAGCAATTTCACATTATATTGGATGATTTCCATCCATTTTATCGAGGAGTCGTGTTCATACATGACTGTTGATTGCCAAGTCTTTTCTTGTTATTTAAATGTATTTGGTGCTCTAGTTTGCACAATTTCAGATGTGACATGAAATATAGCAACAGTTAAAATACAATTAAAGAATTAAACATTTAAAATATAATTAAAAAAGAAATATAAAGAAAACTAGAGGGAATGTTACTAGTACAAGAGAGAGAGAGAGAGAGAGAGAGAGAGAGAGAGAATGAAAAGCAAATTTATTTGTATTTTGCTTAATTCTCAATTTTGTTTGTGTCTGATTTGAATAGTTCTGTAAGAAAATACATTTTACTGAGTCCAGCATTGCAAATGAGAATCATGGATATACTGTCTGAGCATTAATATCACTGTCTTCATGAAATCTTTGTCAAAATCGCCCCATATTAAACTTTGTTGAATAAAAAGCTAACTGCCACTAAAGTGCTTACAGTGAGGTTAACTGGAAAAGTTGTCATCAAGTACAAGTATATTTTCTTTGAATAATCCTATGAAAAATCTCTTGAAAACTTACCAGCTGTATGACACCAAGTTCACCCCATACGAAACTGAAGCACTCCAACAATTCAATAAAGGCTAGTCAGTGTTAGAATATATTGTATTCCATATGTATTATTGGTATTCATGTGGTACATTGTATACCATATGGATTATAGGTATTCATGTGGTACATTGTATACCATATGGATTACAGGTATTCATGTGGTACATTGTATACCATATGGATTATAGGTATTCATGTAGTACATTGTATACCATATAGATTATAGGTATTCATGTGGTACATTGTATACCATATGGATTATAGGTATTCATGTGGTACATTGTATACCATATGGATTATTGGTATTCATGTGGTATATTTTATACCATACGGATTATTTGTTTACTGGCATCAGTATGTTAAGTATACAGTTACTTTACCAACATTTTTATGATTCTTTTTTTTTTGTTTTACAAAAGTACACGTAGATAAAGACTATTAAGGTCAAAAATGAAATGTCTTGGGTACTAAAAGGTGAAAGTTTCTAACAGCTAGGTAAGAAATGTCCAAAGTAGAAGTGTTTGGGCATAACGTGTCTTATTTCCATAATGCCTTAGATATGTAGCCACTCTCTTAGTCAAGTTTCACTGTTGGTCTTGCTTATGAAAGCCTCGGGTAATTGGTTGTGGGCAAGTGAGCACATGATTATGCTATGCACCAATGCTCAATCGCTGAAGAGAGAATAATGATGAAACCTTTCTATGTTTATAGCCTTAATTCACGTTAAAATTTTGAAATAAGTTGTTAAATTGTGATTTGCATACAGTGATCAGTTGAAACATATTTAAATTGGAGAAACAATGAGCTAAGGATTCATGAAAAATGAATTTGCTCTTCAGTACATTTTTATATTACCAGAAAATATAATTAATAAAAAAATGGTGACAAAAACTTTTACATCCCTCCCATCTCTCTTTTTCTCATACATACATACATACATACATACATACATACACAATTTCTAAAAATCTTGCACACAAGCCATTTTGAATCCAGGACAACTGGTACTAGCAGAGTCATAAATCAATAGGTTCAACTGGAACCTTTTCCACTATATGCAGATAACTCTGTTCTTGATTTTCAACTATTAATAGATATTAATGTACTCAAGCTTCGATTATTTCCTGATAACACCATGCTTGAGTTTTGACTCTTCCCAGACAAAATTGTACTTAAAATATGAGTATTTTTCTGGATGCTTATGTACTCGGGTTTCGACTATTTCCAGATATACATTTTTTTTACTCTGGACCATTTCCAGATAACATGGTACCTCAAGAATATTTATCCAATTTTTAGTAAAAGAACAAAAGCAGACATTTTGGTAAACCATATTTTGAACCATATCTTTCAGAGTGTGCCTGTTCTGAACTAAACAGGAACTAGGACATCTGCAATTGCTTGCCATTGCAAAACACCAGTCCTTTTGTTGCATATCTTCACCCTCCTCCCAGGATGCTAACCTAGGGATAAATAATGTAATAATTATCACATAATTATACAATATGTCTTGTTGCTATGGCTACATATATAAAGTATGGTCAAGAAATATTTGAAAATATTGTGATTGAATAAGTGTACATCTATTGCTGACACTACTGCACTGGATAACAAAGTAGTTGAAGTTCAATTGTTTATGGATAACACTTTGCTCAAGTTTTGGAAAGCAATGTATGCATGTTTCGGTTCTTTTCTGATAATTCTGTATTTGAGTTTTGAATATTTATTGATATCAATGTATTCAAGTTACAGCTTTTTCCACATTGCGCTGTGCTTGAATTTGGCATGTTCTAGATAACACTGTTTTGGAATTTCAACTCTTTCTAGATAAAACTACTTTAGTTTACACTGTTTCCGGATAACACTACCTCAGTTTAAACTTTTAGGATAACACTTACATTGACTTTCCATTGTTTCAGGATTATTTTTACAAGAGTTACAATTTTTCAGGATAACAATGTACTCTATTTTTGACTCTTTTCTGATAATATTGTTCTTGGTTAGAGCATCCGCCTTGGATGCTGGAGTTGCGGGTACGCACCCTGGCCAAATCATACCAAAGACATACAAAAATGGTACTAACAGCTACCTCGCCTGGCACTCAGCATTAAGAGGTTAGTGTTGGGACTTGTCGGCCTGGTGTCAGGATAAATGTAACTGCATGGGACATGATGCTACATGTCTGCAGCATGATGCCCCAGAGTTAGACATCACTATAAACAGCCACACCGCAGACATCGTAGTGATATGACTTAAATTTTTTTAAAGCTACGTTAAAAATCCAAAATGCACACACACACACAAACACACACACACACACTTGATTTGCGACTGCTTTCCAATAACTCCAATTACAACAGTTCCAGATAACAAGGTATTTGGGTTTCAACAATATCTAGATAACATTGTAATTAATTTGGCTTTGACCATTTACACTGTCAACATTGCTCAAATGTTGCTGATTTTTGCATAACTTGTTCTAAAGAGGGCATACAGAAGTTGATTATGTACACCCAATATAATAAAAAAAAGCCCCCAAAACCCACACACACCATGCTTAAACTCAGAGCCAGTTATAAATAATGGCATCTATTTAGTCAATAATTCGATGAACATTCAGAATTATTTGTTGAGTTCAAGTATGATAATCTTCGTAGCCTTGGGGCTTGACTTTACAGCAGTTCTACTCGTGTATGTGCTCGGCTTAAAGGTTTGCTCTTCATACAGGTTTTGGTAAGTCGTGTCCCACTATCATAAACTTTAGTCAACATTTTTGAGTAACAAGTTGTACTCCAGAGTACAAAATCCCACTCAAAATGTGCAGATGCAATATTTAGATTGATCAGAAATTTATGCAAATAGCACTACCATACAATTTTGTAATGTCTAACGGTATCCCTCACCCACCATACTCTCACAAAATAGGGTTTTCGGCTAACTATAAATACTTTATGATGTCATTTACCCACTAGGCATTGCACCATTTTCCGTATTGTTTTTGGAAAAACATGTGATACAGCATTCCTTAAACCTTATTGTTGTTTTCATCTTTATCTAAGTGATAACTTTTGTGTGTTGTTCAAATCTAATTGTTGTAAAACAATGTTGTTATGGAAATTGGACTGACTGTTCCTGCCTCTATGCGCTATTTAACCCTGCAAAGATAATAATAATAATAATAATAACAATAATAGCAATAATAATAACAGCAACTATTATTATTATTATTATTATTGTTATTGTTCTTGTTGTTGTTGTAATTTGATTTTTGATTCAGTTGTAAATCTTTTCAAATGAATTACAAGAATAAAGTACATTTTAATAGTAAAGAATGTTTAACTATGCCCATTTTGAGTCACAGGCACTTGATTCATGGGGAAACCAATGATACACTCCTAATTAACATGGGGGAATGTATCATTGGTTTCCCCATGAATCCACCTGTTGTTTTGAGAAAAGTAAAAAAAAAAGAAAAAAAAAGTAACCCTTTCAAATTTGATTGTAAATGCCCCATACCCCTCGGAAAAATCCAGTGATTTTTAGTGTCAGTAAAATTATTTCCCTGTGTTAGAGCACAAACTGCTTCTTCATATAGTTGCCATTATGTTACAGAAATGATACAAAGACTTAAGGGCATGGAGTCATAAAAGACTATAAGTTCCCATATCCTTTTTTCCATGCACTTTAAAACTACATTGTTTAAACTCTGAACATGACACTGACAGAACTGCATAGTGACATTTGCAACAAAAACTCAGTTTTCTTTAATTGACATAGTTGTGACTAATACAACGAAAATAGCCAGTGGTGGCAAAGCTGGAAACAACTGATTTAATACTGTTATTTTTTTATTTATTTATTTATTTATCATGAATGGATTTTTGTATTTGCCAATTTCTAATGGGTGTTGGCCATTCTATTGCGTGTGCTTAGCATGGTACGCAGAATGTCATGGGAGGCCAGGGTACCCAGTTTCGTACGAACTGAGTTTTGTCTCTTTAATACTGTATTAGTTTCTGTCTGGTCAAAAGTTTCTTTTTCACAGTAGGCCATGCATGATAAGGTAGGATTGAAGGCTTGTGTATTTCACCAAAATGTTATCATTAAGGTCTATGGAAAACAGTTGGTGATACCTATAAGAGATAATAGTGCACAAGGTAAGAAAGCTGGGTTTATTAAATTTAATAAACAATTAGCTAAACAACGTATAAAAAAAAAATCACATGAATAAATACAACTGTTCCACCACAGGCACTTGATTCAGGGGGAAACTAATGATAACACACCGCCCCCCCCCAATCAAGTGTCTGTGTGTTCCATGTAGAAATACAGCCCTCTCAAGAAACATTTTAGGAACGAGATGCGTAAAATTAAATCTTTACTGTAAGCCCATTAAAGTTCTTTACTGTAAGCCCATTAAAGTTATGAATGATAATCCATTATTTTTAAATATTCCTTCATATTCCTTTGCCATATTCTTCTGGTTTCTTCAACATATGTCTTGGTACAGATTCGTAATCTTTTTTGTTTATCAAACTTATTTTATCTGACATCTTGACATGTGAGCAAAGGCAAATGACAGTCGTGGCTATTTAACTACATGTTGCAATGTTTTTCTGCGGTATTTTTATCACTGAAAATTTGTTGAGTGAATCCGACTTTTAGAATACTGTCTTGTCAGCCTCAGTCCAAAAAGCATCAAAAGTGAGGCCTAATGCCCTATTAATAAAGTCCAATTATTTACTGTAGTAATAAAAAAAAGTTTAATGGATCATTCATACAAAACAATATCACAATTAGATTACAGTAGAACCTGTCATGAGCGACCTCTGCTATGAGCGACCACCTGTCATGTACGACCACAATCGTAATGCACGGATCGATTTTATTCAGTAAACGCTCTGCTATGAGCGACCACCTGCTGAACGCGACCAGCGACCGCGATTTCTTGGCAAAATATGCATTTCTACACTGCTATGAACGACCGCATCACTAAAAAACGAGGATAAACTCCACCAACCTTTATTTAATCCCTGTAGGAACGACCGCTCATACCGTTCTAAATATAAAAAATAAAAAAAATTAAAAAAAATAGGCTGGCTACCGAGCTCTGAATTTTTTCAGCTAGGTTTATAGTGATTTACAGTTTCTGTCGTAAACCACACTAAAGTATATGTAGATTATTTCCTAGCCTGGTTCCCTGCTTCGTATGCTCCCTGTGTTGTTCTCCGTTATTCGTATAGGAGTGAGGAACGCAGAAAGCATACAGAGCAGGGAACCAGACTAATTATTCCCGCACTTAACTTGCTTCC
>JAECUM010062263.1:0-28078 GCA_016617855.1 Megalonaias nervosa | reverse complement strand
ATAATAATAATAACAACAATAACACTAACGTGATCTCAACATTTACTTGCACTTGATTGGAAAATTATTTGAGTTGAGACTGATAGGTAGAGAATATTCCAGGGGTCGCCTGGTTATTAAAATTGACTATTCGGGGTTGGAGTTTTAATGGTGCATAATGCGCTGTAATGGGTACATCGGTACCACTGTTTGCAAAGGGCGAATCTTGTCGCCATAAAGTGTATTGCTTGGAAGCATTGAAAAACTCTTCGAAATGGACATAGTGATATGCAGTTAATTGTGACCTCGACTCCGTAAATTTGATGGAAATGCCTGCGCTCTCGGTGCATTGCTTAAATCTTTTAGGTACGTTACTAACAGGAAGAAGCGAAACACTGATCCAATTCGAAAAACATACAAAAGTTCATTTTCGCTGCTATATATTGATACGGATTTGATAAAAACGCCATTTAGATCAGGGCGTTCAATATGGAAACATGAAAATTTGATATCAGGTACATTTGCCTAGCCGACAGAAGCTGCGATATAAATTTTCATGGGTGGGTAATAATCATTTCCCCGTGATTATTAATCTTGGTTGGGTATAAGACAAATCGGTAAACGGGCTGAGATACAAAAGCCGCGCAGTTACAATCAAATTTATCTTCGTCCATCGGCTGTGTAAATATTGTCATTCTAGTAAATTAATTATGTGATGACAGATGTCTATTTTTTATGTTCATATGGAGAAGTTGTATAGATTGATCCTGTGCAGTGTTAGATCAGAACAGTTGTAGAAGTTGTTTGCTGCCTGAGTTTGATAAATTAGATCTATTTGTTTGGTTTGTGCTGTGAGTAAAGTAGACCTAAATTGAGAAAGGAAGGTGGTGGTGTTATGTACGATTGTTTGGAGATTGGTGGACTGTTTTTTCTGTCCCTGTAGAGTTAGTACTTGTGGTGAAGAGTTGAGTGACGGCATTGTCAGGTCTAGTATTGGCCCGTGGACGACAATGTGTTGTCGCGCCGGTTGGGCATTGAAGTCATGGTTGACTTGTTTTTGACGTTCGTAAGAGACATGTTATTCTCTGAAGAACGCATTTTCTAACCTCGGTGTTAAACAGGTAGGTTCCTGTGTTATATTGTCGTTGACCTGCAAGCGGCTTGCCAGTTGGAAATCTTTTCGTACAGTGTATTGTAAAAATTGTTCGCTAGCATCTTGACAGTCATAATTGTCCAGTGTGGTTTCCATCATGCATAGTTTGAATTGTCTGCTTAGATGGAATCGTGTCCATTTGGGAAGTTCTGAGGGACAATTCATAGCGCATGTTAATTAATTATCAGCAGGAAGTAATGTTATTGCATACCACTGTATAGTTGAATCGTTTATGTGATGGTGTTCCAAACTTTGCTTTTAGGAGTAGGTTCTCTTATGGCTATGTTCGTTTGCTGTAGCATTGGTCAATTAGTAGTGAGTTAGTTGTAAGAAGATCGGATGACCGAGACTGAGTCGAAAAATATATTGTGCGCAGGTGCGCTAGGGTTGATTGGGGACATGTTATCCTGGTGGAAACGCAAACTCTAGACCTGAGTTTCTAGGATAAACAGGAATGGTCCTATGTTACATTTGTTGTCTTGTTGTTAGAGACCTATGTGTAGAGAAGTCTTTCCTGCAGCGATTTCCGAGGATTGTTATGAGACAGTTTGAACCCGAATAACTTGTCAGAACATTTTCATGTTGGATTTAGCTTGGCTAATTTGTGTTCATTGTTGACATTTAGTTTACTTATAAGCAATTAGTGATTCAAAAAAAAAAAATTTGGTTTTGGATGTTGAGTGACGGGCTATTAGGAACAACCCCATTGATTCAGAGTTTTGTCTTCATCTTGTTTGGGAATCATTAATCAGGTTGGTGGTTGATTTTGGGGAAAGCCATCAATTTTGATTAGACCACAGAAGTGTGATGTTTGTGTCACTCGAGGACGAGTGATCGTTTTGATGATGGGGGTAACGTAATATTTTTGAGTATGCGCATTTGGTTATAGCGCCCCGTTTAAGGAATTTTTAGATTTGTGTGATTACTTGTTTGATTATTGGAATCTGGTGCAATGGAAATATTTCTTAGCCCGAAATAATTAGCTGGTTAATAGGAGTAAACGTCACGGAGTGAAGTGTTAGTGAGTTTCCAGGATGACATGGTTCACTTGTAGTGAATTCAGATCGAAACCGCATAAAGTGTCCCTGGAATACTATTAGTCCCTATTAAAATCTAGTGGTGTACATTGGTGGTGTGACTGCAGTGGCAGTATTTACGGTGGGAGACCGGTAAATTACACAATGAAATAAATATGAAGGGACTCGGCAGATACCGTTTATGTCGCCATGGTGGCAAATGAGATGCAGTTGTACTGGCGTACTATGCCTTGGAACCGAGGATTGACTGCCCTAACGTGGCGTAGTTAAAATAGTTCCCTGTGTTAAGGGATAGTTGTAGAGTTTCTACGGAGTGCACTGCTGACGGTACGGAAAGGTTATGAAGAGAAACTATGCGGATGCGTGGTTGATAGATAATTTGGCAAGTTTGGAGATCTGTGGTCTTGTATCGATTAGAGTAAAATTTATATATAGAATGGACACGTCGGGCTTTCTAATTTACAACTGAAGTTGTATAGAAGTCTTTGGAAATTTGGGGTAAACTTATGACTTCTAGCTGGATTCGCGACAGGGTTTGACACCGCTCGTCAAGCAAATACCCATAACTTGTAACAATATATATATATATATATATATATATATATATATATATATATATATATATATAGAGAGAGAGAGAGAGAGAGAGAGAGAGAGAGAGAGAGAGAGAGAGAGAGAGAGAGAGAGAGAGAGAGAGAGAGAGAGAGAGAGATTCATGGTCACATCTGAGATGTAAAATCGTAAAGAAATAAAGCCTTTCTCTAAATCTTCACACGTGTTTCAGACAAAACGTAAATTTTGAATTACATATTGGACATTTTGCGACATTTAAGGTAAATATTGAATTAGATATTAAACCTTTCGCCACAGTGAATGTAAATATTGAATTAGATGTTAAACCTTTCGCCCGACTGGAGTAAATATTCACTTAGATACTGGACATTTTGTCAATAGTAGAAGAGTTATTTTCATCGCTGATCGTAGTTAACTCCCAAGTAAAACGTAGAAATAAATGGGCAGAAATATGAGAACCGTAGGAGTGACTCCTAAAATGTACCTATGGTTGACTTTGTGTTTCTGTGCAATTCAATATATTTTACACTATTCTTCTATTACACTGTCTGTCATATACAAACAACGGCAATTGATCTATGGATTTAGTTTTCACTGAAGCGTTGTAGAGTTGCATTAAGACAATTCAAACATGACAGTGTAAGTAGTGAGTGGGGACACCCTAGCGACAATGGGACTTGTTATGTTAAATTTGGTCGTTTGCACTCTGTCGACAATGGGAATTTAACATGGGGAATTTAACATAGGGAATATAGGGTGGGAATATATTGGGACTGTCTAGCGAGAAGGGAAATTGAACAGAGGTGAATTCATGGTACTAGACACTGGCAACAATGTTGCAAGTGGCTGACCTCAGTCGGGCGGAACAGTGTGGCAAGGGGCTGACCTGAATACGCACTATTCTAGGGACAATATAGACATAGACATAGAGACATAGAGACATAGACATAGAGACATAGACATAGATGCGTATGTAGATACAGGGTTAGAGATATAGATAGATACATAGACATATGACACAAACATAGATTTATGAACATAAATCTATCACACGCAAAAAATCGACTAAAAGTCTTTTTGGCAAGAGAGAATAGATATCTTTTCGAGGCAATGGAGTGGCCCTGAAAAGGGCCTTTTAACTTTCTTCTATTTTTTTCTCCTCTCTTCTTCTCCTCCACCAATATCTTATTTTCTCCACTGCATTCTTCTTCTTGTTTTTCTTCTCCTTTTCATCCTCCTATTCTTCCTTCTCCTCTATCTCCCCTTTTTTTTCTTTCCATTCTCCACCTCTTTTATCACCTTAGCATTGTATCTTCTTATCTCTTCTCTTTCTCCAGATCCTCATTTTCTTCTTTATCCTGTTTCCTAAGCTCTCAGTCTCTCCTTTGCCTTCTTCAAATTATTAATTTCCATCTTGACTCTATGGAGATTATAACATCCATACTCCACTTTCACTAACAATTCCTCTATCATCCCCATGTCATCTGCTATCTGTTGGAACTTCATCATTTTCTCTAGGACGTTGCTAGCCATTTCTTTTATTCAATGTTGAATGGCGCGATTGACGAACGCTCCAATTTATGTCTCAAACACAGACGTGAAGGAAAACATCCCCTCTCACCAACTACTCATATCACCGACCAAACAATTAACAGCGATATGAGTGCTAACCTAAAATAAAGTTTTATGCAAAACAACACACTAATACTAACAAAACCACTATACTTTCTATCAATACAAAGTGGAGAAGTAAATGTTTTATGTACAAAACACACCATTACATACAATCACCTCAACAAAGAAGTTACCGTTTATAGTGACATACTCACATTCACACAAAACACTCATGAGTGTAGGGACAAGGGATTTGTTAAGGGTTAAAAGACACACACATACACAAACGTACGCGCGCACACATACACATACACACAAATTTACGCTCGCGTACATACAAATACACACACGTACGCGCGTACACACACACACAAATACACACACGTAGGAGCACGCACACAAACAAAAAAATAAACACACACATAATTATATGATTAGCAACTTGATTAGTCTCTCTTTTCTAGAGATCTGGTTAGCCCTAAGAAGGATGCTTCAGGTTAATGGTGACACCTCCCACGCCGGTCACCACAGCCACATCGCCGACTCCAATCTTGTTCCCAAATCAGTGTTGTTCTTGGTAGTTCAGAGGGGCTTGAGTGGCTTCACTATCCCATTCCTCGGTTTGAGGGATAGTGAAGACTTGTTCCCTCTGTCTTCTACGCCAGATCCGTAGATGCTGTGGTTGTCGTGGTTGCTCTAGTTGCAGCTCCCACTCTTGCCGCTGTCTTTCTGACTCCTCCTCCCAGTTTTGCGTCTGGGATACAGCGGTACTTGGTAGTGGTTGTGGCTGTTCTGTGGTTGACGTGGTGGTGGTAGTGGCAGTGTCTTCACTGTCGGTTTGACCTCAAAGACCTGTCTCATGATAACGTTCGGCAAAATTGTTCTTCTCATTTCCTCTTCTTCTTTCTTCTTCTTTTCCTTTTCCTCATCTTCAATTCTAGCTTTTTCCAGTATTGTCTCCATGGTTAGTACATCCAGGAGTCACCTAGTATATTCCAAATGCATCTGGAGCTCCAATAGTTTTGTGATTCTGCTCATCTTCTTTGAAGTTAACGATTGAATGCTGGGGTAGCCGGACTGATTAAATGATTGATTGATTGATTGAATTATCGTCGCGTGTGCCCAATTGGGCATGTGCGACGAGTTTGTGCCTGCACAGCTGGCAGCTTAATTGAGCGTGGGAGAATGAAGAAGAGCCACATCCCCCACGCGTTTATGCACACAGGGTGTTCTGTTAATTTTATCCGTTTTCTGTGTACTATTAATGCTTTACGGGACATAAGATTGGCGGCAATAGTACCACGCATGCCAATCATTTCATTATCTGAGCCCGCATCCTCCGCTTGTTTTTTAAATTTCTTGTGGAGAGCGTATTTGGAGCCACACTCTCCACGTTTTGATGTACAATTACTCATGGGGAACGGATTTGGAGCCATTGCCCCCAGAATTTTATGCTGACATTAATTGTGATGTCTGTCTTGGCAAGGCAGGAGGGTGGGTCGGTGGGTGCCGGTCCACAGGAAGGAACTCAGTTACTCCGGAATCGTTGCCTAAAATTTTTGTCGTTTTGCATAATTTTGTATAACCTCTGTGCTGGTTTTGTTTTTGTTATCAGGTTGAGATACCAAAGGTGACGGCCGTAGAATATTTGTTGTAAGTCAGTTTCTAAATTTAGGTTGTGTGTCTGGCCCTGATGGTCTTGGGCTTAGACCACCTTATACGTACTATTGTTTTGCGGTCTTACATGACATTCCTTGGTGTTTTAGTTGCCACATATATGGCGGGGCCTGAATGTTTTGACCATCTTGTGAATTGTTAAGTTTGGGTAATTTTGCTTAAGTGTTATATTTATTTTGCCACCTTGTGAGGCGGAGCCTGATGGTCATTGGGCGTTTGACCACCTTATAAATTATTAATTTGGGGTCTTAACGTGATCATATTGTAAGTTCATTTTGCCGCCTTGTGCGGCGGGGCTTAATGGTCTTGAGTGTTTTGACCACCATATAAAGTCAATATTATGGCCTTAATTGTTCTTACATTACTGGTAATCTCAGATTTGTTTATTGATATAGCTGTCATCTTGGGTTGAAGTAGGTTGATGGGGGAAGGTTGTTAATTAGTTAGTCTGTTGGCATTTAGCATATAGAAAGAATAATAGAGGGAAATGGGGGGGGGCTTGTTTTGGTTAAGGATTTATGATCTTTGGCAGACATTTCTGTGAGAGGTTGTGATAACAAGGATTTTATTTATTTTGGTCATATTATCTAATTTACTATTTCTTAGTAATTTGCTTGGTAATATTCTTCCATGCTTATTTACTGCTAGTTTTGATTATTTGTCTTATTGATAACTTATTATTTATATTTACGCTACCCTCGATGTACTTCGTCTAGTTTATAGGTTAATTTTTAGTATCCTTGACTGACATGGGGGGGAGCAGTTGTCGCTTTCACGAGTGAAATAGAGTCCGCCGTATGACAAGCATTATCATCCCGATGTAGACGACATCCGTCTTTTCCCATTTTCCCCTGTTTCATCTTCATCCGCCCCCTTTATAGTGTCTGTCAAGGTTTGGGTAGTGACAACAAGGATTTTTGTCATAGTCTCTAATTTACAATTTCTTATTAATTTGCTTGTTGCTATTCATCCTTGGTTGTTAACTTCTAGTTTTGATTATTTGTTGTTTTTCTTTATAATTTACTATTAATGTTAACATCGATGTACTATGTCTAGTTCATAGGTTAATTTAATTTATCCTTAACTGACACTGGGTGGCAGTTGTCGCTTTCACGAGTGAAATAGGGTCCTCCGAATGAGAGGCATTATCATCCCGATCTGGACGACATTCGGCTTTTCCCATTTCCCCCGATTCTTCTTCCCCCGTCCCCATTCTAAGATCTGTCAAGGTTTGGGCAGCGATGTATGGTCTTCTTTAAGGTAGACGTTAGGATTATTTAAATGCCCTATTGCTGGCATTGGTTGATTAAGTCCTTTAAACTGGTTTGGGTTTTTTTTTCCTTTCCCTTTCTTTTTTCTTATCTCCTTCTCCTACTTCCTCCCTTCCCTTATTCCTTCTTTCTTTTCCTATCTTCCATTTCGTTCTTTTTAATCCCCTTTTAAACTATTATTCATTCGAATGATGTTTGGCTTCCTTGTTTTTGTGTTGGGCAGTTACCGTTATCGTCCCGCCGCGGACGACATCCAGCTTTTCCCATAACCCCCGATTCTTCTTACCTTGACCCTTTTGCATGGTCTTTCAAGATATTTGCATGGGTGGAACCCTTTAATGCAATTTATCCCTATTTTCCCCCTTTCTCCCTATTTTATTCTGTTTCCTCTTAATTTTTTTAAATTTTGTTTTTAAGTCCACCTTCATTAATAAAGGTTAAAATGTTCTGGTATGATGAAGGAAGAAGAATTATAGCGCATACGCAAGCTAGTGCTTTTGCGACTAGTTTATGCCTGAATGTCAGGCTTTTTAATTGTTAGAGGTTGTAGGAATGGTGCCACTTTTTAATTAGTCTGGTCGAGGAAAAGGCGGAAAGTGACCCGGGGGGTGGGGTGGGGGGATGGATGTTGTCGCCCTCAAATGCAAGGCCGCACTTGATTGGTCAGATTTAGTCTATTTGTACTAATGGACGGGCCCTAATACCAATAGTGTGTAAGTCACCTGTGCAATTATCCAAATTCTCAAATAGTTACGAAAAAATTTTCCTACGACCTAACTATCGAATTTACTTCTAGTACATAAGTGTGCGTGAGATAATTCCCTAACAATTTTGTGCTACATGTCTAAGCGACATTATTGTTTTTTGAGACAATATTAGGTATAAGTTTGTAATTTTGATTGGCAACCAAAGGATCAGATTAGGTGTAATGGTTTAATCGAATCGGAATTCCAAGCCAAAATGGAATCCATTAAATTAATAGGCAATTTTAGCCCTTAAAAGGGCTGTTATGGCATTTCATTCGAAGGTGCCGCGGTCGGTTTCCATGTCTCTATTTTCCTCCGCAGAACGTGAGTCCTTCCTTAATTGTTCGGGAAATGTCTGGTACCCATGCACTTCACACAGGTATTTAGCAGCGTCTACTAGATTATGTATAGGGTAATGACGGTATTCTTTCTTGTAGTATACTGAGAGGATTCTCACACCGAAGTGTAGGTCTAGGCTTCTTTGTGTCGAGCGATCTCCAAGCAAGATATCTGACCGCACTGACGAAGTTTCCTGCTTTTTTATGTCGTCCAACGAGGCTTCATATCTCCATAGATTGGAATGCCTCTCTGTTGTTTCTATGCCTTGTTACTTCCGCTTCCTCTATATTTTCCTCTTCTTTGTTATCGCTACTTTCATTATTCAAAGATAGCTCTAGGTCTGCTGCTAATGTGCAAGTGGGTGGGGACCCACATGTTACCTTCTGCCATGTTGGCGTTTCTTTGGGACTATGGGTAACTTTACTCCCATAAGTCTTCTTTTCTTGTTGTTGTTGTTGATTTTCCGAAACGTGATCCGGTGCCTGGGCAGTTTCGACCGTCAGCTGGGATTCTTTTGTCTCGATGTTAGGCTGGGTCGACTGCTGGGGTTTGTTAACTTCAGGAGTCGGTTTTGGCGGGATGCTCCCAGACTGGGTCTGCATTTCTTGCTCCCTCTATCGGTGCTTGTTTCCGCTTCTCCGATTCCTAGCCCTTTTCTTTATGAAAGCTTCTTCTTTATTCTCCCAGATTAAGAGCAAGGTTGTTCTTTTCTCTTGAGCTCTTAAACTGCAGCCGTTACGAGGTTAAGGCTTAATCCTTGTATCGCACTCAATGCTTGAGCGGGAATTATTATCTCCATTGCTAGCGCTGTTAGTGTGTGCTGCTGCTCTCTTCGGTTCGGACTTGTGTTGATGTGATGTTCTGGTATATTGAGTTAATATTAGGGTTTTTGTTTCCTAGGAATTCCGGGTATGTAAACAGGGATCTGATTTCTTTTTGAGCACATTGGAATTTGATTCTTTCTATCTTACATTTGGAACAATTGTTGAATATGTGATTAATGTGAGAAAGACTGACGAACGCCACGATTTGTATGCCTGAAGCACGGGCGTGAAGGAAAACACCCTCATACACAAAAACTAACAATACCCACTCTACCGTCAATACCATGGAACGCACGGACCTAAATGAAACATGCACGTTCACTTTTTTCCTACAAACACACTTTATTATCACTCATACATATAAAAAATACACTCTATCTTACAAGTCAGGTAAACGAAGTGTTTATAGGTACACTTCTATTTGTTAACCTACCAACACACAAAGACAGAGAAATTTTGGCAAATGAATAGTATGTCTTTTCTAGATTTTTTGGGGTAGCCCTGAAAAGGGCTGTTTTCTTAGGGGTTATGGTGATCTCTTATCGTCTAAGATTGTGTCCCCGTCTGGCTGCAAACTTGTCCATAGGATAGGGTCTACTTCTTTAGAAGAAGGAGAACTCTTTCGTGTCCACACGGCAGTCCACGAAACCTCTGTCTGGCTCATGCTGTTGCTGATGCTGCTGCTGCTGCTACTCTCTCTGCTGCTTCTGAAGTCTGTACTTCTGAGTCCATTCTTCTTGCTCCTTCTTGATTTTGTCTTTGAAAACCTCTTCTTTCAGGTCTTGGGCCACTCTTATCATCCTGGCATTTTCAATCTGATCAGGCTTTGGTATAAGGTTTTGTCTGACACGATGCAATGGACGTGGGCTTCGTTCAGCGTTGCTAGTCTTGAAGACGTCTTCATAGGTTGACGAGTCAACAATGGATGGTCAGACTGGAGACCGCCTCACTTTACATGGCTCAGGCGAGGACACGATAGAAAACATACCTATAATTGTTTTGGGTAGGAACGCTGTAACTTATCTCATGGTGAGGGATAGAGAGAAGTGAAGGAGCATGTATAATGATAATTTTGTTTATAAAAAAAACACCAACCATCCTTTTTCTAAAAACATTTTTATACAACAAACAATTAACCAACACATAATATAACATCAACACATTTTTTTCAAATAACATATTTTTGACTAGGTTGACAACGTTGTGAAGTCCAGTTAGACTTCCACTGATCGAGGTCATTTGGCCATTCATGTACACTACGTTTCCTAGTTAAAGATAAGATATATCCCTAATGGTCACAAAACCATCGAACTAAATTCGTTACGTGTCTAGACTCGTACAAACGTAGCAAGAAAAAGGTGAAGCCAACAAGCTTAGTAAAATTTAACAAATAATTTATTTCCCTAGAAAAACAAGATAAAAATGAAAAAAAGGACTTACGGTTTATGAATCAGATCCACAAATTAATCCAGGAATTAAAAAAGTATAAGTCCTATCAATGAAAAGTTCTAAGTGAGTCACAGTTCGAAGTTCCAAGAGGGAAGGCGATGACGTCTTCGATAGTCTGCTTTGTCCTGATGTGTCAACAGTTCCTTGTTGAATCACAAAGAATATTATTCCAGTTTTTGAATTCCGAATAACTTTCAATAAATGCTTTTGTCCAAGAATTCTGTAAAAAAGCACTTAAATGTATGTTTTCCAGAGAAATGAATTATTAACTCCGAAAAATAAAAATTTAACTCAACACTGGTCACAACAAAACACCTTTGAGCTTCAAAGGTTTAACACACAATGGTTATTTCACTATAATAACATGAGTTATAACCCCAACTGATACGCAAAACAAAGTCCCAAATGGGGTCACGTGATCACCTCTCTAGAGAACGACGTAGAAACATTAAAAAACAATTATCACGTTTTCTAGTATAGCTTTAACTAAAAATCAATGATTCGCACCCTGGAAATGAATAATGAAAAGATCGTTTACGTCAGAACTGAGACTGGTACTGAATCTAGGTCACCAAGAGATACAATGGTTCAAACTACTGGCTTGTTTATCAGGCCAAACAAACCTGAACTGAATTTCTAAAACAAATCAACTCCAGTAGACAATATTATCATTACAATAACATGTAATGGAATAAAATCAAATTATATTAAAAAAATTAAAACTAACAAACAAACAATTGAATTACATATACATAACACATTTTTATCGTTTCTAGAAGAGTCACTATCAAAATAAGTCAGTAAATGTTTTAAGGGATATCCAAGACTGCATTGATAAAGAAAATACACACAATATTGTCCACACACCATGGAATCTGTGCCTTATAATTACACATTATTGAAGCTAATCATCTGGACATTTCTTCTCATAAAATCGATGATGTCGTCTTCCAAAGGCAGTAATCCATACGAATCAAAATACTCCACACAGACATCATGGAGAAAGTAGACTGCTACCCAGTGGGTTCTTGGGAGATGACTTTTGTCCGTGTTGATGACATAAGCTTGATGGTCTTTAGTTTTGCGTTGAAGAAGTTCGTCTTTAGCGCACACGACAGGATTCCAAGAAGTTGTGTACGAACTGTTTTTTCAAAAGTAATAAAGTTACCAGGTATTCATTTTGTTTTTTGTTTTTTGTTTTTGTTGTTTTTTTTGGGGGGGGGGGGTTTCGTGTTTCACGGGTAATAATAAGTCATCAATTCAATCCTGATTTTTTGCATGAAAATCTCTGTCAAGTAATCGTCTCTTCGCTTCGTTTCTGTGCTCTGGGCCACGAGAGATTCTATGCGATGGATCTCTAGAGCAATCAGTGGAGGGGAGGAATGATCACGCAAGTCTTTATACCACTGATGCAACACTGCTTCTTCCGAGATGAAACTCAAAGCGTCATCCAGATACTCGTCCAATTTTTCTTCATGACTCATTATCAGAGTCAGACATTGATCATGTTGAATTTGACTGGGATGATCGTTTTGACATCCATAGCATTCTTTCTTGGTCAACCCTGTAATGGTTTCCGCCAGGTGCTTGGCAGAACAGGAGACTTAATGATATCCTTCTTCTGGCCATCTGGATATGACAATGTTCTCTTCGTCTTTGTATTTTTCTGTTGGTTCTACTATATCCTCCCATTCCATTTCCAAAGATTATCTACCATTCATAAAGGGATAAGAGGCTTCCATAGATTCTAAAAGTCTAGAATGTCTTCTCTCAAACTGTTGATTTCTAGAGTGTTGTCGAATTCGGCATACATGATGACGTTCACCGCCTCGGTTAGTTCTTATGCAAACTGAAGTTCCGCACGCAGTTGAAAGGATTTTATAGGTGGAAATGTCCCTCGACGCTGCCTTGGTCTGGACTGAAATCAAAGGTCCACAAAGCGTAACCTCCTGCATAATCGTCGTACGAAATGCCGTGGCTGGTGTTGGTACCTAACTGTCCCGTAGCTTTGTACAGGGGCAAGTACGATCTCAAGTAATTGTTCTCGGCAAACTTAGGTTCGAAAGGTCTGGTACACAAGGTCTTGCCATCGCGACTGACTTCGATAATGGACACTCTGTAGTGCTTAAACTCGAAAGGATTGGCAGTGACGGCTCCGTTAAGGGCTTCGTTGCTGACAATGCCAACGATTAAACGTTTGGGTAACTGTCCTTGGAACAGATGATCTTCGATCTTGGATCGGAGTCCAGAGGCAATAGTGAAGGTTTTCACTTCTACACGACGTATTGGATACTTGGCGGTCGTTCTGTTCAAAGTGTGGTTGATGCAGTTTCACACTGTCGTTAACACTTCCAAACGTCCTGCATAGAGTCTGGCTTCTTGCAGGATGGATTTGTACTCGTTGACATTGGCCATCAAATGGAATACGATACTGCTACTATTCAGTCTCAAGCGGATATCCACTCCGTTCAGCAAATACTTTTATTGCAAACGATCCATCAGTTCTAAACTACGTCCTTGCAGGAGTTTCTTTCGACGGTCGTTAAAGTTCACATTGTGAGGATCGTCAGCTGCTAAGGACTGTGTCGTTAAACTTGTCCTTCCCTGCTGTGTCAGGTTTCCATACAACTCAAGCATCCAAATGAGTGCTCTTGGCGTCTTTCCCGTATGTCAAGAGATTTTCGAGGTATGCTCGATAAGAGTAAGTATCCACGCTGCCGCTGACTAGTTTGTTATTCAAGTACAAATCCACTTCGCCTAACAAGGAATACATGAAACTGTTGACGAAAGCTACTCTAGCATTGGCTCTCGGAAGTCCGTTTTGATCACTTTGACTTTCAGGTACAAGTAACTGCTATTCGGACTGATATAATCTTCGGGCTCTCCTTTGATTTCACATTCGATGGGGGCTGAGGTCGTTAAAGAAGAGATGGGATGAAATTTTACCCATTGGGAATCTTGCATCGTCATCATAGTGGGTGGCATGGCAAACAGATCTAGTTCCGACTTGGAACACACGCAAGACTCTAGGTGCATCATTTTTCTGTTTAATAATCAAAAACGTCTAATTCTCTGACGATTCTTCTTTTCTTTGCCTTTCTGACCCTGTGTTTGTGTGTGTGTGAAGTCCTCTGGAGAGGTGTCTTTGTCGTCTCTTTCTGACGTGTTCTTGCTGTAGTGTCTGTGAAGCAGGAATGTCAGACTGGTCAGCATCCAGTGCATTTATAGGATAATCTCATCGACCCAAAATGTCTTTTCCAGTTTGAAGCTAGACAGTTTAGCCTGCTCTCAAGAAGGCTTATTTGGGATTTGTTTGTCGAAGATGACAGTTTGGAGAAATTCTTTCCCTTGCGTCAAAGCGGAATAGTTCAAGGCTTGCAATCCACGTGTCACCATTGGTTTCAAACCGGGGGCCACTGAACTGAACGCAGATATCAGCATATCTCCTAAACCATGTCCTCGCTGTCGAGCGACTCTTCGGTACACAAAATAAATTACTTACAAATCGCTAGAGAATTGTTTTCGAAAATGGAGTTTCACTGTGACTTTCCATTTGGAAAATGGAATATTTTGTCCCAGATCGCCTTTTAGACCAATGTTGACACTGTCGAAATACAAGTTACTGACGGGCAAATAGTGAGGATTTACAAATTAGCGGTGAACTTGATACGTGTTTGCACCTTACTCGTCATTCGTTGTGGCAGAATCCGCTTTGAAGGGAATGACTCGCAGTAACGGTGCGGATGTGTCCCACCACGTTGTACTTCACCACATCAGAGTACACAAAGATCAAATTTAATCATTGGTTCAATTCTACGAGGTAACAAAAAAACCTCGAAAATTCAAGTTGTTTGCGATGGGCGGTATGAGTGGACCTTGATCATCTTTAGGTCTCCACCCATAATGTCAAACAATTCATGTGAAAATGTAATGGACAACGTTTTGCCATCCTGACATTTCATCAGCAGGCGAGGAGTCACTTTATGGTACTCGATGGTGACAATTCGTTTGGTTTTGTCCAAGGCTTTGCCAAACAACGCATTGAATTTGGAAGCAATATCTTTCACCAGATGTTGACCTCTAAAATAAAAGAATGCAGAATTTGATCATATAGGTGTACCGTGGAGTATCGGGCGACACTGGTCGTTTCATGGAGGAATTTACAGTTTCAATTTTCATTCAAGTATTGTTGGACTCGGTCGTTCAGAACTTCGACCACGAAAGTTTTTTGATTTTCAGCGATGTTTTTGATTTGTGTGGGGTGAATCATTTCGACCAAAGCCACTTCCCAATGGGATTCGTGATCCAGTTGAATGGCCTGAGGTAATTTGGCCGTGAAACAGCACAAAGTATTGTGGAGAAAAACATCCATCGAACTTCCACTGAGTAAAGTTAAGTAACATTGGTTATTCATAAATCCAGAGTTCTGCTGTCAGAGGGGTCACTCGAGGTCAGAGGAGTTTTCAAAAGAGGGTTGTTGTTTTGATGGTGGTGGTGATTGTTGGGAGGGTGACTGACGTTGGTGGCAAGACTCCCGATGTTACCCGTAGAGTATTTCAGGGAAGGATTAGGTAGAAGGTAACCGATGCAACAGCTCATTAAAATGTCCACACTTGTTTGTCTCCTTTTTGTTGCAAACTCAAATTGGCAATCGCATTGCCCATGACACAATACACCACAAAGATTTGGCATAAAAAGACGATTTGCGTTTTAGGGACACATTCTCCATACCAAACCCACAGGGAATGCTTTTGTAGATCTTGCAGAGAAGAACTCGGTGGAGAAGTGGTTACTATTTTCGTTGAGGCTGTGTTGAAGGGAATGATGTTCACTTCATTTTATTGTCGACGGCTTGCGAAGCGTCAATCCAAGAATCAAAACTGGGAGGATATCCTTCCCAATGTACTTTGACTGCTTGGACAGGACGTTTTCCCACTTTACGGGTTTCCTCACCGAGAATGCTTTCGATGTCGTGCACTTCGTCTTCCTTTTTCGTCACTCATTGTCGCTCGGGAAAGTAAAAGTTCCTTTGACCACTTCCCCGTTAATGTCTTCAAATATAAAGACTGTAGGATGACGGTCACGCACTCACCCAATGACACGATGCAATTCGGTGGTCAAGTTAGGTAAGTAACCTTTGTCGAAAATGCGTTTGATTTTGCCAATGAGTACCAAATCTCCCGTCGTAAACACTCCACATTTTTTGGGGACTGTCGTAGTCTGGGACGTACCAAACTGGCGCTCAAAGACGGTTACTTCGTTGTTTGGAGTCACTTCTTCGGGGGCGGATCCAATGCTCCGATTGGAAGATTCTTTTCATGCTTTGACCAGGTGGTGAAAGACATCGATGTACTTCAGAGTGTGTTGAACGTAAGGTATTTCCACATGCGTTGTTTCAAGGTGCGGTGAAAACGTTACACGATACTGGCTTTGAGTTTTGGATTTTCCGTGCTGAAAAAATGAATCTCTCGTTTCTTTAATTCTTTTTGGATAGGTTGGTTCAGAAATCTGGTGCCTTTGTCAGTTTGCCATCGAAGAGGGTGACGACCGCTTTGTTTCAACACCAGTCTTAAGGCTCGCATTAACTAAGAGCTCGATTTGGAAGTGAAATGCACCATCCAGTCAAATTTGGAAAAGACGTCAATGACAGAAAACAAATATTTGCAGCCACGATTGTAGGTGGACAAATCAGAGACATGAGCTAATTAGGCTTGCCATTGATGATCGCCTTCACTTGGGAGTGATTTCTAGAAAATTTTCGTTGAATGGGTTTGTGTTAAGTGTACGTGGCTTTTTCCTGTAACCATCGTTGCACTTGAGGTAAACGGACACATTTCATTTGGCTTTTCACAACGAGATACAATTTCTAAACTCCTCTGTATCCCCCAGGATGGGTTGGATGGTAGTAAATGCTGGCTAACAACTTCTTCATCAGGGCTCTCTCTTCAATAAGTGGCCCACTCCTCACTGATGCTGTTCTGGCTGAAGTGAGATGGTGGCTTGTAAACGGCCTTACGTGTCCGACATGCCACGGGAATATAAGTCAAGGATAGTGGTGGTGGCAATGAGATGGCTTTTGTTTTCCTTTTTTTTTCACTTCTGGTTTCCTTTCTTTTTTTTCACGTTTCTCGAATGAGGAGTGGACATCATCTTGTTAACCCAAGCATTGAGTTCTTCTGCTTGGAGAGAGAAGCAAGGGATCAACAAGGACGCTGAAATCTTACTAGGGATGGGAGGCGCTGACGGTATCTGAAAGACTCTCGTACGTCTTCTTCTCTAGCATCCATGTGGCTGCATCTGCCTCGCTCACTGGGGGTAGTATTGGTGATGGACCTTTCATCAGGGTCTTGTAATCTTCCAGAATCGGTGGAGTTTGTTTGTCTCAAGCTTTCTGGTGAAAGAGTTAAAGACGTTGCAACACTTGACCGTACCGTTGCGATTTGTTCGTTTCTGACAAATCGGTGCGCTCCATCAACGATTGCAATTCATGTTGTAACTGGAACACCTCGGTCAGATGAGGATTGGGAGGTAAATGCTGGGTGCGTTATTCTTGCCAACAATGGAATTCCATCCGTCATTTGTAAGGCACTATAGTTAGCATTGGTCCTTACATTAGATTCCAAAGTACACGTCTGAGATCTTTTCACCCAAGAGGTTTCTTTTATATTCTTGGTCTTTTTAATCTTGGACCAAATGGCAAAACTCATCCCAGGATTCCTCCCAGCATTACTCCCGCTATTCATTTGACATTGAGACCTATCAGGGGTAAAAATCATCCGCGTTGCACCAACATCTTTTTCTTTTGAAGAATGGGGATTTTTGTTTTAACCATTTGGCGAAGAACGTGTCGATGTTTGGCGAACGTTCTTCCTGGTGTTTAGACAGAGGTATTGTTCCTTCAAGGCATTCAAACAACATTCGCACACGGTATCTATGACGTCTTTTGAGGCTGACTGAATGAGTTGTTTTCGCATGGGTGGAAGGGCTTTGGACAGAACTGACAATACGTCCCAATGTTTGGCTAAACGGGGAGACAGTCCTTTTCTTTTCTTTCATATTTTGACAAGAGATTGGTAGTGTGCACTTCTTTTAAGTGACATCTACTTCGTTCAGGAGCAAAACTACACTGAAATCCATCGCTCAGCATGTGTCCTTTCCTCTTATATTTTGATGGTTGGAAATAGACCAGGAATATTTTTGAGACGCTGTTGTAACAAAACAGGCAAACAAATCCTCCTCGTTGCAGTAACATCTTCTTCTTTGGATGATTGGGTCTTTTCTTTTTTTTTTTTTTTCTTCTTTCTGAACAGGAGAACGCAGATGGTGGTGGTGTGCACTTCTGGCGTCTGACATCCTTTTGCGTTCACGAGCACAAAAGCACTGATACCCATCGTTTTCCCCAGGTCATTTTTATAGTGGAATGCATCGCCACCGATTGTCAGTCAGTCGTATCATCTTCATGGCAGGCATCAATCCACGTTGAAGGATTAGCAACGGACTAAATCGAGACAGTTCTTCCTTGGATAAATCCAGTAATCTCTACAACATACCCGATCTCTCTTGGACTTTGATTTTCAGGGGGTACTTTTTTGTTAGCAACTTCCTTGGAAGCTAAAGAGGAGGGGGGTGTCACCGATGGAGGAGAAGTTCCTGGAGACACGGATTTCCATTTTTCGTCAAATCAGGAAAGACGTGTGTCAAATTGGGTTTGGCTGGCATCATAAGCAACGAAGAAGTGAAAGACCCTGAGGATACTGGAGACGCGGCCACCGTCGGTGCAGGTCATGGCATGGGGCTGTACGGTTGAGTCCTGGTCATAGCGCCTCTCTTGCGGATAGAAGCTTATTTCTGGAGTCTTTCCTTGGGACTTTTCTTTTTCTGTAGACTTTTATTTTTCTCAGGCTGTGACTGGTCTTCACAAAACTGCTCTTTTCCTCCTGGGTACGTTTGGGTTGGGATGTGTCCTTTTCTTGGGGGTTTTTATAGATTTTTGCAAGTCAACGGGGACGTGTACCCGAGAGCACCAGTGATGGAACAAATGGGTACGAAATCGCAGATAAGAGGGGTAGTGGGTTTTAAATCCACGAGTAAATAGGCGTGAAGGGTTTGAGTGCCATCGTCGTACGCATGAGTCCGCCAAGGAGTTCCTAACTGTTTGGCTAACAATTGCACTTGCGATTTATCTCTGCGACTTTTAAACAAACCTAAGTAATGAGCATTGAGACTGATAGCTTTACATTGTTGATACAAATTCTAGGTGATGCAAATGACACTGATATTATGATGATGTCCTTTGCGCGCAAACCACAGTTTAATTTCTTCTTCGTCTTCTCCTAACATGACGTTGAAGATGGCCAGATGGGTTTGTCTGGGGTCAGGCTCGATCCCGTCGTCTTTGCCAGGAATGCCTTCCACAAACACAATGGAATCTCCTTGACTTTCTCGCAGGAGACTCTACACTGATTACCATTCTTTGCAACGTTGAGGTGAACGATCGATCAAATGATTTCTATGTTCGATCAAACGTTTAAGAAATTCGGTTTTGCCTGAAAAGCAGAGGTAGCCATAGTGAAGGTGATGTCACTTTTGAAACGAACACAGACCAGACAAGAGTTTTCATACTTTTTCAGGACACGTTTATTCCAAAAGTTTAAAATTGAACGCGAAAGACAAAACTACATAAAAGCCAAATGGTTAAGTACATCGATAAATACACATCAAAACGATCAAGTGGACGATAAACAACTGATTGTACAACATATTTTGTGAATCAGTTGTGGTGTCCTACAGACACTGGATATGTTTTTATGGACTCTACACCATTTGTCACAGTCTCACAGGTGTCTTCCCGGAATGGCGTCTCGGGGGTGTCCATGTCGATGACAGTCCTGTCCTTAATGGAGTGGTTTTCCTCGGTGTCAGGTTCTTCTGGCACTGTGCCTAACACGGGTTTAAAGGTTACATTTTCACTGAACGTTTGACGTTATGAACACAAATCTTGGAATACTGAGCCACTTCTTTGTCCAAGCCTCGAAACCAGACCTTTTCCAGTCACGTACATCTTGTCATTGAGGATGTAAGTCACAAGCTATACACACATCTTTGTAAGCATCCTCAGTAACTAAATGTTGACGAATCTCTTTTTTCCCGTAGAGGTAGATAAGTATAGAGATGAAAGCTCAACGCTTTTAATAAAATGAATCTCTCGTACACATTTATAGGTACCACCACACCACACAGCGCAGAGAAGTCATCTCTCCAACTAAGAGTAGTCTGTGTAAATCATTCTGGTAATCCTCTAACTCTTCCTCTGCAATTCGGTGCAGTGTGAATACTTTGTAAGTAGTATCAGTAGCATCCAAAGCCCTCTGATCCTCGGACAGTTTATCAATGTCTGACCATTTCAAACGCTTTCATCAGAATCAGTTCTCTTATAGCATTCAGGTGCCAGTGGTTCAAACACTGGTGACGTAAAAGATGCAATTGTTTCTTGCGTTTCACTTGTATTTTGACGCATTCTCGGTAAATACGTTCTCTCAACTCCCTAGGCAAACCACGAATATTCTCTTGTAACGTATCCATGACCATGTCAGTCAGTATTTATACCCACGTTGATGGGTCACTTCTAATTGTCCTTATTTAATTTACAAAACTTCTCCTAAAGCGAATGTGATGGACGCAGTGAGTCATTTCTGACCTTTGCTATTCTGGGAAACCGTCAAGAATGTCAATAAATCGTCTAATGTAAATGGTCTAAAGCGGAATACCCGAAAGAACGCAGACTTGATCCAGAGAAATCTGACGAGTTTGTTGACTTTTGTCACTTTCCTCTTGTGAATGTCTCGACACAAAAGATCTACAATTACCAAATGAGATTTTGCTCTGGCAGGTCCCTGCCAAACTTCATTGTAGATCTTCTCTTGCGATTCGTTTGGTAATCCTTGAATATTATTTTCAAATGGGGCTTAAATACTTGCTTCGGTGGTGTCCAACGTTTGACTCCTTGCCAAGCTGGTTTCTGAAACGACATGGTATGCCACTTCAGCTACTGAGGTCCCACTAAAGGTAGGTAGTGACAGTGTGGAGACTATCGAGCATGTTCCAGGTAAGCCGAGTCTTTCTGCTCCCATTCGTGAAGTGACACACGGCAACTGAAGCACTTGACTTTATCACCTTCGCCCAAGTAGATAAATCCGGATCTGGCTAGTTCTTTGGAGTAGATCCTACCCAGATAATTAGGCCACTTTCCTTGGAAGGTTTGGAAACGACTTTCAAAATCACAGTATCCAGACATGCGCACAGGCAACGATTATTCTTCTTTCACATGTTCATTTCGATGAAGAGGTGGTAATACATTAAATAGTTTGCTTTTACATGGATGACATCCGTAGGATGGTGACTGCGCTGTAGTATGACTTTGAGGATAAAAACCAGTAAAGTGATCAGGTGTACTGTAACGAATGGTATCGCTTTCGCATCCGTCAGGTTTGAAACGCACAGCAGTACTTTCCATGGTTTGTGTTGTAGCAGTAGTCATATCGAAGTTCCCATGATGTCCAGCTGAATCGCTGAGGTCGCAGAGTACGGTATCCCTGCAATCGCAAGGCTCAGCATCGCATTCGACTTGAGAATCGCCTACATTGAATTGTGCCTGTCTAAACTTGATTTGTGCTTCTCTGAAAGAATTCATCTTTCTAGCGTAACGCTTGTAGTCACAATGAACTATCAGTCTCGGACGTTTTCCCTTTTTATATGCTGGCCAGTATCAACGTGTCCGTACGGTAAAGTGAAGTGATTGGGAATCCTCACTCGCTTTTGGTACACGATTTGATGCAGTTTTTCTAACGGTCGTCTGACGATTTGGATAAAGGTACAATCTTGTGCGTTTCGTAGGTGGTCAGTTTAAAATGTTGATCCTCTCCATCTTTGAAAGCTTCTTTCAGCACGCCAAAGTTCACAACTTGACTAGTGCGATAATTGAGAGTCAATCTTTTCACCTTGCACTCGGTGTGCACTTTTCCTCATTTGTCTCGGTACTCGTAACCGTATTTTTTGGATAGCCGCTAGCAAAACATAGAATCTTGTTGACGGTGACCAAGGCGATCGATGTAGATGCAACTGTCCATATCAAAATACAGCACACGATCTCCTAACAGGTATAAGGCTTCGAGCAATTTTAAACGAGCATGGGCTGTCACGTAGGTTGCAATGATTATATTTCCAAATTCGTCAGCTTGTACAAACTCAAGTTCTTCTTCGTAACGGACCAGGATCAAGTCTTCAAGAAGAACGTTCACGTGCTTCGTGTATTTGGTTTTGTCTTGAATCATCTGGAAGTAGCGGGAAGGTTCTGTCAAATATTCCGTCTTAAGTACACACGGTCATTTTGCCATTTTTTCCCAACAAACAATTTAGCATCACTTTGGCAAACGATCGCCTTCCTTCGTTTTTCACGATGCGGTCTAAAGTGATGCCTTCCTGCTCAAAGTATTTCTGTTTGAATTTGTTTTGGTCTTCGGGGGTTTCATATCAGGAAGGTTAGCCGCTGGCTTCTTGCTTCAGTTTCAAAAAGGCATTCACGTAGTCCGCGGAAATGTCTTTCTGAGTCTCGTAACCCTTGTGGTATTCTTCTGTCTTGGGAAAGTGGTAAATTTCGAACACATCTAATTTCTGGTATCCCAGGTCAAGAGCTTTAAACAATTCCACGCTAACCCACGTTCCTGTCAAGGACCTTTCTTCCTGAGTGTGATGACAAGGTTGGTCATAGTGACACGTTTCGGCACATGTACGACACAAGGGAAACATAAGTTTTCCTTGGCAAATGTGAGGTAAAACGGGAGGGTACAAGTCCGTGGGAGGCAAGATTTTACATTTAATCAATCATTCGTATTATCGAATGTTGTCCAGGTCGATATGTTCCGTCAGCAATTGTGGATGCCCTGAGGGAAGATGCCAATATTTGTACACGTAAGGATAAAGTGAACTCACGTCCAGGTATTTGATTTCTTCTCCTTTCTTTTCGTTGGCGTGATACAGCAAACAGGTGGCATTCATTCGTCCTCGATACAAACTGTCCCGCGCGTTCAAACGGTGGTTTTATCCGTGTTCCCACATTCCACGACTTGGCATCCTTGCTGTTCTAACTTTACGCGGCGCTGACAAGTGACCTCGTACAAGTCTTGCATAGTACGTTGTAAAACTTCACTTTTGGTGACACGTTGATGGTAGCAGATCGGATATCCCTGAAATATGCAACTGTTAAAATTCGCACACGATTTTATGTTTTTCTAAGTCCCAGTCAACCACCGAATAATTTCCAATGGTCTTTTCACCTCCTTTGTTTCTGGTATTTTTGATCCATTTGTTTCCCTTGTTGCTAAAGTAGTGTAGCAAGTGTAGGGCTTTGATCGAGTACTTATGTTTGACAAAAATGGTTGTCTGAGGGCGATTGACAGGCAGGGTCTTCTCTGCCATGAATCGTTTGCGGTACACTAAGGAACACGCTTTGGCAATGGTGCAGGATTTCTTCAAAGGATCGATCGCTCCTTCCTCCATAAACAGTTTTCGAAATTTTCCACAGCAACACCGTAAAATGTCCACGTCTGATCGACAATAATTTAACATTTCTTCCAGATAGTCGAAGGGTTCCGAGTCATGAGTTTGGTAACAAGCGTAGAAAGCTTCTCGTTTTTCGGTGCGCATGTTGTCGGGGTCGTAGTAGTAGTGATCATCAGGAAAATGTGGTAGAACGTCATGTTGATTGGCTTCGGTATTGAAAAAGTGTGGAAATTAGTCTTTGGCAATTTCCGTCATTGCAAACGTTTTAGGCATTCGGCTCAAAGGCATGGCCAAGTAACTCATCGAATCTATAAACAGTAATTGTCCCACTTTTGCATGAACATGAGTTTGTTTCCGTTCAATTTGACTTAAGATAGTTCGGTACTTTGTTCCGTATAGCATTTAGAAGAAACTGTCCATCGTATCCCTAGAAATTGTGAGCCATCACCGTGGCATGGCGATGGCAATATCCATAACGCTCAATGTCCTCTTGACTCCATGTCTCCTCGATAGGATCTGAGATCCACTGGGCGAAGTCGGTCAGCTTGTTAGATCCCTGAACGATTTTTGTTTCACATCCTCCAGGAATCTTACTACAGTGCGGGCAATGATAGAAATGAATGTATTTTCCGTCTTTGAAATATTTACCTCGAAATAACAGAGTTCCCAGCACTTCCTGAGGGTGCACTTTCAATGTGTAGCGTGGAGCCAAGATTTCTTGCAATATTTGCATTTCAGGAATGCCACAAGGTGTATCTTTGGATAAGCCAGCTTGCTGTAACAGGAGTTCTGCTTCTCTTCGTTGTTTGGCTCGGTTCGATTTTTGAATAGTTGGCCAGGCTCTTTTCTGTTCTGCCGTGTCGTTCTTGTCAGCATACGTTCGTCCCACCACGTTGGCACGGGCTAAAAATATCTTGTCTTGAATGTTGTTAATTCGGACGAGGCTCGTTTTAGTACTATAAAAATAGTTCACCAATAACATCTTTTTAGTCTGGTCCCTTTGCGAAGAGAAACGTGGGGCATGTACAGTGTCGCTTTTCCATCGGTGATGTGAAACTTGTCGTTGGACTGCTGAACGTGTTGAACCTTGTCGATGACTTTAGAAGGTGTCAATTCTGATGGTCCGCTAAATTCGATCCAAAAGGGTGACCTCAGAATGTCGTGATAACTAGAAAGTGTCAAGTGATCGTCTTCTTGGCTCGGCATTGCCGTTTCAGTGTGGTTAACAAAGAATCCCACATCTAGGTTATGAACCCCTCTGTTTTCGCCATCGGTACGTCTGACTTGAAATCTTTAAATTTCACCCTGTGCGTGTAGGCTGTGGTTCTCAATTATCTAGAGGAGCGTTTATCCGTCTCTCGAATGTGGTAGTTGTTTTGTGGTGTTATTGGTGGTGGTGGTGGTGGTGGTGGACTTTGGTTTTTCGTAGACTCTCCCGGTCTGAATTCTGACTCACTCATGTCATCTTCAAAGTCGCTGGCAACAATTTGAGGCAAGACTTCAGCTGCTGTGCAAGGCGATTGGTCACGTTTCTGCCTCTTACTGTTTTCTCCTTTCTTCACGAAATATTGTGATTGTTTCATCTTGATTGCAAACTGTCAAATGACTACATTTTAAATGCCATGGTCCCCTATGTACAAATGTAAGGTCAGTGTCTTCCCTATATAAAGGTTTAGTGCCTTCCCTCAGAATATTCATTTCACTCTCAATCCTACCAGAAAGATGGAAGAGCCAACACAGATCTAACTTCCGATCAAAACTTTGCGAGGTGTGGTAAGAAGGTTTTCTTCAGAGAAGCCGACGGCCACCTCCCCCTACTTTCGAGATTAAAGTCAGGATACTTGCTATATCTGTCAGAAGAAAGGGCATTGGTCTTCAGAATGTCCACAACGTCAAAGCAAGACAGGCGTTTAGAGAGACAAAGGTCAAGATACCTGGTATCGTTGTCAAGAGAAAGGATATTGGTTCTCAGACTGTCTTAAGAAGAAAGACAACTGACCCATGAAACAACAGGAGAAGGTGGGGAGGGGTGCCGAACAGAAAGAAGAGGTACCTTCCGAAAAGGAAGAAGAACCCATACCCGTGAAGAACGAGAAGAACAGAAGACTAGAAGAAAGTCAGGAAGAAGAAGATGAGGAAAAACCTGTGGGAGTAAAGAAATTCATAAAGAGGGGGAATGAAAGGAAAAGAAGAAGAAAAGGAACTTTTCAAAGTGATGTGTCCTGAAATTTGATTGTAATTTTACCAGAGAATATGCCAGAAAGAAAAACGTAAGTGTCTCTTGGTTTTGATTTTTATAATAATAAGACCTACACTCACGCACTTCCACACATACATCATGGTAGAAAAGGGATTTCAGTTTTATTTGATTTTGGCAAACATTGAGTAGTCTCTTTTTGACAATGGTGAATGGCCCTGAAAAGGACCTTTGGATGTCTCTTTTTGTTTGTTTTTTTTTTAAAAAAAAAACAAATAACTCACGAACGGGAAGTAATGCGCTTTAACTTCCTCTTCCTGTCGTTTTCTTCTTGTCTCTTCTTCTTCTCGCTGTTGTTGCTGAATGAGAAAGATTTGTTCTGTTTCTTTTTGCTGTTGAAAACATTTCTGCAATTATTCTCTCTGCCTCTATTTAAAATCCTCGACGTACGGTAAGAAAGGAGAAAGCGGAGAAGGTGCTGGTACCGGAAAAAAAACTCTTGTGAAGAAAGAAAATCCGCGATTCGCTCTATGTTAACTGAATTGTGTTAACAAAAACACCAAAAACCGTTTTCAGGCTACCCCTATGCCTGAAAAAGATACCTATTCTCTCTTGCCCAAAAAATCTTTTAGTCGGTTGTATAGTTGTTTGTTTGATAGATTTATGTAGATAAATCTATGTATGTCTATGTCTATGTCTCTTTATATGTCTCTAAACATGTCTCTATGTCTATGTCTCTATTGTGTTTGTCCCTTGTCCCTAGAGTAACACATATTCAGGTCAGCCCCTTGCAACTCTGTTCCTTACTTTTCCGCCCGACTGAGGTCAGCCACTTGCAACATTGTTACCATTGTTTCCCCAGTGTCCAGTACCGTGACTTTACCGCTTTCCAATTCCCCTTCTCCCTAGACAGTCCCAATACAGTCACTATACATTCCTTATGTTAAATTCACCTTGTCCGTAAAGTAGCCCACCCATGTCAAATTCCCCATGTCCGTAGAGTAGCCCATCCATGTTAAATTTCCCTTGCCAGTAGAGTAGCCCACCCATGTTAAATTCTCCTTGTCCGTAGAAAGCCAAGACCCTATCTGTACTGCTGATTCCCATTGTCCTTAGGGTGCCACCATTTACTACTATTGTCACATCCACCTTCAGAGTTCCAATTCTTCTAAATTCTGTTATGCAAACTTCACATCGAAATGGTTTCTATCCGGTATGTACCCTCATGTGCATCTTGAGATCGTAACCCCCAACTAAACTTTTTATCAAAAACTTCACAATTAAATAGTTTTTCTCCAGTATGTACTCTCATGTAACCTAAGATTTCCACGCTGACTAAACCCTTTACTGCAAACTTAACATTTGAAAGGTTTTTCACCGGTGTGCATTTTCATGTGAATCTTTGACTTACCACTGAACCTACACATTTTATTACAAACATAGCAATTACATCGTTTATCTTCATTATCAGTATGCATCCTCATCTGCGTCTTCAAATAGTTTCCTGAACAAAATATTTTATGACAAATTTCACATTTGAGTGACTTTTCTCCAGTATATCTTCTCATGCATTTAAATTACTACCAAACTTTTTATCACAATCATCACACCTGACTGTTTTCTCTCCAGTATGTGTCATCGCATGCACCTTCAAACTTCGACCACAACTGAACGTTTTATCACAAACATCACACTTGACTTTTCTTTACATAATATGTCATCATGTGCGCATTCAGACTTCGACTTTTACTAAACATTTTATCACAAACTTTACATCTGAATGTTTTGTTGTTTTTTTTCTCCAATATGAGTATGCCTCATCGTGCGCTTCTTCAGACTTCTACTCGAATTACTTCTTATTCATTGTTATGCTTTGTTTGTACGTTGATACATAGTTTATGTATAACCATTTGTGCCTGCGTCGACATCAATGATTTTATATTTTTATTTCTGTAGGGGAGACAGTAATAACCTTATGCTTTATACTGACTGCCCCAAAATCATATGTTTGTAATTGTATTTGACAAAGGTTCTCAAATAAATATGGTTTAACCTAAGGAAAAGATTTGAGTAAGCTTCTTCCCCAAATCCAAAACCAAAAACTAGTTTCATCCGCTGAATGTCAACACATCACATTCTTTGACCCCGATGATACTGGGCAAAATGAAAACTGCTTTCCGGCACATTCACCTCAAAGTCTAACACAAATAACTACGTTGTCAAGGTAGTCTAGTAGAGTCTTTGCTTGAAGGTTTCAAATCCTATTTAATTGTAAAGCCCACCTTATCATGCTTATGTCAGCTGAGAACAGAGCGAAGGTGCAAAGAAAAGTAAATGATATACCCTTTTCACCAGAAGACCCCATCTCCTCAATAGCCTTACTTTCTGCTTTAATTTTGTCAAAAATGTTTGATGCATCAAACCTAACATCTTCGCTAGCCAAGGTTCCGATGTGATAACCCTATTTACACCTTGGTGTATCGAACACATACTTCTGTGCCTCGAGTCTGTGAATTTCATTGGATGCGGCAGCGAGCCACCGCATCCAATCAGAATTAAATTTTTCAAATTTGAACACTATTCCTACATAATAGAGACACGGGTTGCACACAACTTGAATGGACTGGCAAATCAGCCGGTCCGTGTTTGCACAAATACCTT
>JAECUM010062259.1:0-13927 GCA_016617855.1 Megalonaias nervosa | reverse complement strand
ATATATATATATATATATATATAATGCCATTGATAATACACGTCGGTAAAATTCTAAGTCAGCATATTACCTGTTCCGACTCTGTTGAGTTACACAACGAATTCGATTTCATAATTTATTGAACTAGTTAAACATTAATTTTAAATAAATTTACATATACACTTCATGATAACAAAAATAATTGAAACTGTTCATTTTGTGCAGATTTTGCATAGATATCATTCGGAATGTGCGCAAATATAATCTCAGAATAAAGTTTAACATTCATTTGAATATCATGCATAAGTATTGCTTTGTAAAGAGAGGAAATCCCACAGTATGATGAAATCTATGATTTCCAATCTCTTAATTACATACATACATACATACATACATACATACATACATACATACATGCATGCATACATACATACATACATACACACATACATACATACAAATGACCCTATAGTTATTAATACGGAATACTTAAGAGAAGAAATTAAAAACACATATGTGAAATTGTATTCATTACTCTAAATATTTCCTAGTAATATGTATTTTAAAGTGTGCAGTCTATTCAAAAGGTTTGCAAAGGCATTCATGCAAAGAAAATAAGGGTTTTGCAATGAAAATCCAATGTCAGTAGTATATCGTTTCTCAATAGTGTGCTGGTACTTTAGAGTAAACACGGCCTACTCACCGTAATAGAGTTTTTAAACTTCTCATCCATCTGAGTTTTGTAAATTTGGAGAAATAAAAAGATATTGTCTTGACAATCAAATTGTACCACAATGATACGATTTTTATAAAACAATATTCTTCCATATTTATTTCATCTTCTTTTGCTTTGTACTGACAGCACGTGCACGTTCTTTTGCGAACTCCCTATACAGCCTTTCATCCTCTTCTTTTGTAGCCACGGGGAAAATTAATTTGTCCGCTATAGAGTATAAGCCAGAGACGGTCTGGAAGAGAAATTGAACAATAGTTACGGCAGGTTGAACGAGTCCAAAATCAATATCGATTATCGATGTAGTTATATCGATAATCAATCGATTTGTATTAGTTTATAACAAGTACAAAACTAGACTCCAAGGAAAATGAATGTAAATGCAACTGTGTTTGTGGGCCCACACAGTGCATTGAAATATCACACATTGCACTACAAAATCATTATAGACGACATACTATCGCCATGGTGTCATATAATTATAACAATATTTTTATACTATTCTTACAGGAATTGCTTATTCATATGCAGCAATTGTAAAACGTAAAAAAGACACAGACGGTAATTCACCATTTTTATTCGCCAATGATCGAATCAAACAGACAACTCACAACGACACGAACCGTTCACTTATATCTTTAAAATGGGCCCAACTATTGTAATTCATTTTAATAGTTTATTTTATATATTACAGGCAATTTGTCAAATTATGACGCAAGTATCCACCATGATGATGAAATGGAATTCGTGAAAGAGATAGTCTACAGCAGGGGTCTCAAACTCAAACCACCCTGAGGGCCGCATGAGGGCATTTTCTATGGCCCAAGACCGCACCACCTTTGTTATCTCTCATGACAACTTGTGACGCCAATCATTTTGCGGGCCACATGATACGGCTTGACGGGCCGCATGCGGCCCACAGGTCTCGTGTTTGAGACCCCTGGTCTACAGCATGTCAGCACCGGGTCAAACTGAATGAAATATCCATGCTCCGATTGGTCAAACACAGCAATAGGTTCCTTTTGTCATTTCAGTCTGCCGTGGGTGAAATTAAACAAAATTATTTTTCCGAATTCAACATAAACAAATGATTTTTAGCGTGCTAAACAGTCTTCCTGAAACATCGATTACATGACTTCAGCATCGATAACCGTTTTAACACGTGTATCCATAAATTATTCAGTTATTCCAATAATCGTACCAGCGAGATTTTAAAATATTTAAATATTTAAAAACATATTGTTTTAATTTTTGTAGCAAACTATTTTGTCGATTTTGAAGCTGTCATGGGGTTAGGATCAAGCAAAGATCTCACGCAAGTAATCTCAAAAGAAACTCAGATATCTAGGCCAATTCTTACTGGCTTCTGTTTACAAACGAAAATAAATAAATAAATAAATACAACTATAAGCAATTTGCAACGTTAAATGAATGCCAGACAATGAATACCACTTGATATGTCCCATAATCTTATGCAATTATTTACTTCCTTATTTGTAGCACAAATCTACGTGGTCCTAAGTAGTCTGGTATATAAAAAAAAATCCGACCTTGATGTATTTTCTGGGTAAAATAAACCAAGAATATGACAGGGTTTAAAATAGGCAGTGATGTCATTCTTGTTTCACATCTCTGCTGTCCCATGTTCGATTACCGCTTCAAGCATGAAGAAAGGTAAATAGAAACCTGTTCGAACATTTGGATCATCATTGTCTCTAAAATGGACTTTAAAGTTAATCCAACCATTGTTTTAGATTCAACTGACGTAAATTATTCTATCTCAATATACTTATAGTATAGTTTTACATGATCTGTCAGTGGATGTAGGTACGCTACGTCATGCTTTAGTTCTAACTTGATATACTTATAATACAGTGTTACATGATCTGTCAATGGATGTAGGTAGATTACGTCATGCTTTAGTTCTAACTCGATATACTTATAGTACAGCATTACGTCATCTGTCAATATGTCAATGGATGTAGGTACGCTACGTCATGCTTTAGTTTTATTTCGATATACTTATATTTCATTATGAAAAGGTATTGTCAAACTCTAAAATATTCAATATATAAAGTGACCGGGACTTAAAATATTGGCAGTGATCAATCGTTAATCATAATGAGTGACAGTCACTGGAGTAAACATAGTAACTGTGTGAAATTTTCTGTACCTGCATGTGTTTGAAACACGTGCTTTTCAATTCCACACCAAAGACTCGGGTGCAAATTTTAGTAATGAATGTTCCAAACTCAAGACTGTTAAAGGACTGGAATTCCATCAATAAAACAATGTCTCTATTTTTTTTTTTCACTTACAACTAGGATAAGCTCTCAAAAGATTCTTTTTCCTAAAACATAACATACATTATTAACCAATCCTGGTAAGCCAAACCCATATATACTCTATTTTATGTTCACCCATTCCCAGGCTGGTTCCCATTTTTCCATACAATTAGTACCGTGTGTCCATGATCGACGTCTGAGGCCACATGACGATTTAATAAATGGGCCGAAATAATTCTGAGTAGCGTTCAAAGTCGGTGATGCTTTCCAATTCTCCTATCTTCATCTTAAGAGACAGTCTGCAGCCTACGCTAGCATCTCAGTCACCAAAAATGCTCCACCTATATAACGGCAACGTGTTGCGCTATCGACGTCAGATTAATAAAGTCTGTATTCGAAAACCCATAACTTTACTCTTACTTTATCACTGCTATTCAACCAATCAGAAATCGCTATTTTGTAATTATAGGTTGCTACATTTGTAAAGGAAAATATTAACCAGTTTTTCGGATGGATACTGCACGACCTGTGGGAATGAAGTATCCATCCGAGAAAACAAGTTCATATTTTCACATACAACTGCAGTAACCTTTTTATTATATAATCATTTTTTTATTCTACCTCATGCTTAATTATAAAAAATACACTATGAGAAACAAAGTAATTGAATATATGCTGTATTCCAAAATAAATACACAACCGTAGATTCATCAGTACACAATAACAATATTAATGTGCTGATAGCACAGCCCAGCGACCTTTGAACTTTGTCGCGCGCTCAACAGTAGTTTAAAAAAGTATTGTCGTTTTGGTTTACTTAAAATTCAAATTTAGAGTCATATTGTGAATGAATGCGCGTTGCAACAACTTTTCCATTTGGTCTGGAATGGATGGATTTTGTTTTCATGTTGATGGAGTGGATTGTAGGGTCAATTCGTTGCAGTAAGGAGAAGGGATTTCAGCTGGAAATGCATTAGAAATTCCAGTAAAATGTCATTGTGTATCAGGTTTGTAGGATATGTCATTTAGATTTGCAGAACAAAAAAAAAAATTAAATTTCGAGGAAATTCAAGATGTATAAATGTAAGAATATTTATTATCATTCTTATTACCAAATAAAGAAGACATATTTATGCCCTATCATTTGCATCTCGCTGTTGGATGGACCCCAGCTATGACCTGTATCGTAGAGTGTGTTTTCTATCGCTAGCCTAACATTGTATTAAATTTGTTACACAGGGATAATTGCAAAGCAGGTGTTGCGCGACACCCCATTTAGCCAGCGGAAATAATAATTTTTCGTAGACTTGGCTTATTGTCTCTGGGACTATTAGTTTCCAAACAAAACCTTCAGTTGCATTTTTTTCTCGAATCTAGTATTTTGACAGACTTGTAAAATGGTACGTCTCTGATAGATATGCTATAGCCTATGGACTCAATATGCTTTTCTGTGCTATATTTTTATAGACCCTAGAGAGCACTGGTCATAACCTGAACGATTCTATCAGCGAAAAGGTACGAATGATTCTCTTAAATAACTGTATTAATGATCAAAACGGTATTTTCAATTACTGCGTCTCTCACGTTTATTGTTGATATTGCGAACATCACGTTCCTTCGTGTGCTTGTTAGAAACTTTCGTTTCTGACTCCGTGAACTCGTCCACATCGTTAACTTTATTATCTATAAATGGACGAAATGGCTTGTTTAGTTCATTCACAAACAAATCTCATCAAGCAAAACCTAAAGCGTCTACTATACATGAATGTATATGGTTTGTTTACAAAGTAGTTCCTGATTAACTAAACTATTTTAGGCACACGTGTCATAAACGTGCTTGCAATATCAAGGTGTTTAGTATCGTAAAATACTGCACAATTCTGACAATGTAAAAGTTAACGGAGACAAAAATGAACATATAATAATCGCTTGTTCATTTCACCAGTCAACTGACTGTGTTCCTCCTTTTAGGTCCTTCAACTCAGAAGAAGGAAACAAATTACTTTAACTCTATTTCTTTTATAACAGAACCAAAAGCCGCATAATCAATAGATTATTGACAATTAATTTTGCCAATGTTTTTCATAAACTGGATATAAAGTTTTAGTCCAAAGATTAAAATTACGAATAAATTACATCTTTACCTCCTCTTTCTTGAGCTCCCTGATAAGTGGAGGATCCACGATGGAGAATCTTCTCAGTCGTCTCTGCCTCTCGGTCTGGGCGAGATCCCCAGGAAGACTTTTGGTCTCCTCCCTGATTTCTTCATCTGAATCCGTTTCCTGGAATATTGCAACTACTTATACAAATATGTATAATCGTGTTTCTCAAATTATATTTGGAAAGTTCTTAAAAGGCATGCAGCAAAGCGGCAAAAATTTCCAAGTTGCTCTCGCTTATTTGTATCTGTCACGGAGCAACTCCCACCCCCGTAAAACCCCGACTCCAGTAAAACAAACTGTCAAAATTGTTTCGTGTGATTAATAAGAAAAAACTCGTCTGCATAAAGTGATGAATAACAATTGTTACAAAACTGCAAAAAGATGGGGAATGATACAGCCGATACGAGTGCGCGCACACCTGAACTAGATACAATTTCTAAGATCGTTTTGCATAAATCAATATCAGCTATCATCTTTTCCGATATGTAGACCTGTGTATTTAATGCTTTAGAATGAACGGGCTTCATTTCAAGCAGAAGCGCCATTCCGCGAACAAACGCGTCATACTTGCAGGTATTCCAGATCTAGCTCAAGAACCAATAATTCCAGTATACCATTTCGGATTACAACAATCCTTCCACCACTCCTCATCCATCCCATAACCCCAGTTAACTCTTCTTGCTCGTATGTGTCATAAATGTAACACATCCTCACACAAATAATGTTCCTGACACTAAAATTAGAATAACTACTATCTCTAAATGTGTTCAGTTTTTGCCCCTCTATACACTCAGCCTTTTCCTTCGCATGCTAGAAAGAACTCAGATATGAACACTGCTCATTTTGTACTGCCTTCATGCCCGTTGTTCGCTAACAACAGCGTTACACTTCCGGTGCTCGTGATACCGCAATTAAGTATCACCTTCCATCTTGAAAATACGGAACCTCCGTACATTATTCTCCATAAAGTATCGCGTCGGTGTGATGTTACTACAGTAAAAGTCATAAATGTCATGTAGAAGTTCACAACCGACTATTACAGTAACCAGTGTCATTTTTAAAATTTGATTACACAAACCTTGAAAAGTCAATTTTTCACTTTATTTGGATTCTCATTTATCCATATTACTTAAGGAAGTAATTATTTAAACGACCAAAGAAGTACATACTGCAAAACCAATCTTAAATTACATGGACATTTTTGGGATAAGGTCATTCTAAAGGTGTGATCCAGTACAAACCGAATTGAATGTTGCACGCTGTGATATCACAATGAAAAAAGCACGTGTTGAAAACAAATTTATACTGCCCTTATTTTTTATGATAGGTCCGACGTCATCTATTGTTGACCTAGTTTAGTACATGACTATTATTGTAAACCTACATAGCGATCAATATTTTTCGTCTAGAAGTTTTTTGATGACATTTAAGGTATAGAAGATTCAAGAATGAGGATTGAATAGACTTTGGTTATAAAATTTTAGCATTAAGACTTTGATAGACAATTAATATTTAATTTAACTTTAATAAATATGCCTACATGACCACAATGATATAAACTATCATTAATCATTGCTGTTCAAGGCAAATTTCCATACTAGCAGCTATGGGAATGACGTCACTGTTGTGTGATTGACGTCACTGAATAACTAGGCACACATTTTACTAGTCCCAGCCTATGATATTGGCTTGCCAATTTTGGCCGGGTACCAGCTAAGTGCCCGCTGTTTTTATATAGAGGATCTCATATGGGTAATGATCTAATATTGAATTTATGAAACGAATTGAATAATGTCCAGCTTTTGCGAGCCTTGAATTATTAGAGAATGGTTCTTTTTGTCTCTTTTCCATAGCAGAAATAGGGAAAATCTCCACAACTATCGCTGTAAGCTAAATAACAGATACGTGAGCAAAATTTGATTCCGCAATTGAAACAAATGAAAATTGGACCATAATAATAATAATAATAATAATAATAATAATAATAATAATAATAATAATATTGCCTCACGGCACTGGATAATTTTAAACAAAAGAAAACATTTCATCTCCTAATGAAAAAGCCAAATAATAAACTAATCCCAACGTACATGACTTCATGGTTATTAATAGCGTTATCAAATGACTATGCTAATAATGATAAGAATAAACAAAGAAGAAAAAGTGAATCCCGGTTTAGCTACTACACGTAATAACTGACAATTGTGCATAACGTCTACCATTTTTTGTTCGCCTCAAATTTTTCTAAATAATTTGCCAGCGTATAGCGACCAACAGCAAACCGATATACTGTATTATGTACAGCAGGGTCGTGTATATGTGTTTCTCAAGTTTGTTGATAAAACTGAAATATCACTTTCACTTGAATCTCTCTATCTCCCTTTTAGTTTATGTGTATATCTTGATTTTTTTCATGTCTTTCAATCCATTTGCATGAAATTTACCTGTGTATGTAAAGACCATTTTTAGTAGTATCCTTGCTACTCGATCTACACAGTTTCAATTCTCTCTTGTGATTGTTCCTTTCCGAAAGCAATAGCATCAGTAGCAATAGTACTTTGCTTCGGCATAGACCTTCAGCATACTTTGCGATTACAACAAATGTAAGATGAGATAACACGATATATATATATGAGATAATACGATATATATATATATATATATATATATATATATATATATATATGTTATATATATATATATATATATATATATATATATATATATAATACACCTTTGATGTCTATGTTCACATCGTCCATTTGCAGATAGTCATTTCAATCAGTGTAGGTCTACATTCTAATACGGTCAACATCAAACTCGTCCTCTGATATCAAGGGGGGCATGTTGTCAGGATATTTTTAATGCTAGATTTCCCGTGTCAAAATAAAAGACTATCACACACAGTGTTTGCAAAGTTCTTCGCCAAATACCATACTTTCAGACTAAATCTCGTCGGTTATCGAACTTGAGCATTTACTCGAGACTCGGAAGAACAAATGTGTTTCAGAACTCACCATAAGGTCAATATCTACCCCTTCGATGTATTTTCTACAACACTGGCGAATATGTTTGATGAAATCACTATCTGATTGCGAAACCTTCTCTGTGCATAGATATAAGAACTATTCGGATTGTTCGTTTAATTTTTCTTCTTTCCGGCCATTTTTACAACGCTTTATGTTCTTGTTATTAGGCAAAGATAATAGGATGCGGTCAGTAGAAGTTATGATAATGACACTGCCAAATTCTGCTGTAATGCAGTTTCATAGAGCATAGAAAATTCCTTAAATTCCTTCTTTCTAGTCCTTTGAAGATTACCTCCGTTACTAATTGAATTAAATTAATTACCATGCATCACATCCTAGATGCAAGATGTGCCTTACATATAGTAATATGTATAATTCATTTAAAAATCGTAGCGATATAACTAAAATTGCTAAGCTACGCTAAAAGATCTAAACCACACACACACACACACACACACATCCACACATCCACATACATACATACATACATACATACATAGGGGCCCCGAGTGACCGAGTGGTCTAAAGCGTTTACCTTTACGGATCATTGCCATCTCACCTCTGTCTGCGTGGGGTCGAATCTCGGGTTCGGCCAATGTGGGTATGTGAAAAAGCTTGCTTGCCAGTAGCTTCTCGTGGGTCGGTGGTTCTTTCCGGGGTTTTCCCGGGTTCTTCCTCCACCATTTATACTGGCCGCCATGTATAACCTATCTTGTGCTGAAAATGGCGCTAAACCCTACAACAACAACATACGTACGTACATACATACATACACACATACATACATACATACATACATACATACATACATACATACATTTAAAAAGGACATGTTTTTCTGTTTTCGCAAGTGATGTTTGTTACCTGCATTGTGTATTGGAACATGCCGTCTCATGATGTTTTGACCTCATGGTATAAACATTTTTGGTATGTAATTGTAACCTTGTGTGATTATATTTTGCACTTTTTATATCGTCAGTAATAAATGTATGATGAAATTACTTTGTATAACGTAGCCAGGACATCGTCAATTTATTCCATAATTCCAATGTTTTTTCCTGTACTTGCTACCAATATACATTAATCCACCATCTGCACTCTCTTGGTCAGCGAACGTAAAAGCAACGATGATATAATTTCAATGCTTATTATGTCCTGTCTAGTATTATTTTTTCCTAACTAAAAGCTAAACTAGTACACAACAAGCTTGTAACGCGGATGTGACTATGTGCATTATAAAAAAAACGCTTGAAAGGGCAAAACTTGAATCTGTCTACTGACGAAATTCTGCTGTCACATACTCTATGCTTAAATAGGAATAAAAGTGCTAGTGTTGTAGAATATCAGACGTAAAAGTAAAAGGTGTACAGTGGGATCACTCCTAATGTGCACATTTACATCAAATTTTCGCTTAAATGCCCAAGTTTGATAGGGAAAGTACGTCATTCCGAAAGATTGATGTTACATGTTTGAGTATAAAAACACGTTGGCTAAGTGGTTAGCATGCCGGACTCAAGACCGAAAGGGTGCAGGTTCGAATCCTACCATCAGACCAGCTACCGTGTGTGTCCTTGGACAAGACATTTTGCTACCATGACCTCTGAGCTAAATAACCTACTTGTGGTGCTGTTCCGTAAAACACCAAAAACCAAACAAGCGCGTGATATAAGACAATTCATCCAGAAAACACTCACCACATTTGCTACATGTATACAAACAAAAACGTGTATCAGGTTGACCGATCGAGACAGATGTTAATCGAGACGATAATCTACGGATGTGCCGTGTTCTTTTGCCTTCCGTAACGCCGGGTATTTAGTAAAATGTCATTCAAAATTCCCTTTTTAGTCAAATGTAAATGTCTGAACAAAAGTGTTTGTAGTATATCACCTTAGTAAATACAGAGGCTTAGAATAGTTTATGATAATGTGCAATTTTTAATAAGTTTAGGGCGCGTAAAAACTCAAAGTCCTAACTTCCGGCCGAGTTTCTAAACATAGTAAAATCGTGTAGGGAAATAATTCATAAAATGTTAGTCATAATTTTGTCTTAATGTATCGTTATTTTGGGTAAATTAATAAAACGCGCTACCGGTCAATATTGAAATAAACTATAGTAGTAGTATTAGCAATACGAATAGCAGTAGTAAAAATTAAATGCTGTTATTATCAATATCATTATTCGTTTGATACCTCCGACTTCTTCGCAGTTGAAATCCTAGGCATCGCGGACTGTACCCGTTTCGAGCGGAAAGATTTCCGTGAAGCACCTTCATGATGTGGCGGTGGAATCTGAGTCATAAGGAAGCATGCAATATAAACACATGCAAATATACTGGAGACCACATGCAGTGCTAACATATAGTTCTAAGGCTGCAATATTTTACGACAAGCAAACATGATGAACAGGTAATAACATAGAATAGCTACTTGTGTAAACTATGCTGAGTGACGCCAAAATAAGAAACTCCAAAGTAAAGTGATCATCGAAACAATTAACTAATGACCAGTGATAAATCTTTCGGCAATTACTTTTTCACATTTAGATGACGTATTAAAAATAAACGAGTGCAAATATTATTTTGCAATTAGGAACGACTTTGGTAATAGCTATATTAATAATAAAAAATAGGGCAATAGTTCAAAGCTGGCCACTTGGATGGCAAAATAACTACAATACGGTATTTTTGATGCCATTCAGCATAGTTGGTAAAAATAGTACACATGCAGATAAAGAGTAATAAATTAATTAAATGAATTAATAAAATTAATTTTTAAAAAATTAAATAATTAAATAAATTAAATATTTATCGAATTTATCGAATTAAATAAGCCTGAACGATCATTCCATTTTTGTAAATATTATTTTTAGCCACGTAAAACAAACATGAAATTGCATTTAAAAACGTACACAAAATATTACTTAAAAAAAAAACAGAAACTTTTTATGAATATGTTAATATGAATCGTTGATTTTGAAAGATTTTCTTTAAGAGCTGTTTTGGAATGTTTTATTCCAGATTTGTTCATATACAACGCAAAAAAAATATAATAAATGATGTACATTTAAATTTAAGGTTGGCGTGTGGAATATTTAAATAGTTTATAAATATTACACCGTATATTTCTTTTTACTCCCCCCCCATACAGATAAACAGATGTTTGAAATCTACAACATTAAGAAAAAAGAAATTAGCAGAGCTGACAAAGTTGATGAATTTTGCAACTCCGATAGTCATATTTTATTATTCAAATAAATATGGAGTATCCGGAAAGAAAGAGAGTTGTCTCCCTATTATGAAAAATCGCATACAGCATATATGAAACAAACCTAAACACCAAAATTCATAGAGTAAATAAGGCCATGATACGTTATGTAATAGCTTCTTTAACGTACTATAAGTAAGTGAAGCTCAAACAAGCAATATCCAAATTTGACAGCATGGGATTGGTAAATACAAAAAGACAACGCTATTCATGTAATATAAATAAATAAATATATATATATATATATATATATATATATATATATATATATATATATATATATATATATATATATATATATATATAATCTTGGGGAAATGTCTTGCAATGAAAGGTACTAAAACTGATTGCAAGTTCAAACTCTGATTTTGAATGGTTGATAATGTACAAAGTTATGTGCATGATAAAAAAGATCGAAATCTGACTGAGATTCGATAGGAATGTTTTTCAAATATAGGTAGGTAGCTACATGAATATTTCGCCAATTAGAAATTGATAACAGAAACAACATTTGAGTTTAATGTGCCTACAGGCTGAAAAGCCTTGTGAACACTGAACCGGTAAACCAACAATTTACAATATTTCATCGAGACATGACTCTGTTGTCAGCAATTTATCGGACACTACGTTTCCGGTGTACAAATAATTGCAAGTAAAAAGTTCGTAATAATTGCTATGTACTTGTTGGATTCAAGACTTTAATAAGAATACAGTTTTCTGTACCAGATGTTAGAGGATACAGAATGAACCATTTTTAATCATGGATACGTGGTATATTAAAAATTAGAGCCCACAATACAGTATATACTATATCAAGTAACTCATTAAGAAAATATCGAAACCCTTAGGTTTTGAGACAAAACATATGGGTTTTAAAATAAAAGAAAGCAAAACATGACAATGTAAAAGATTTCAAGCAAATAATAGGAAAATAAATGTCTAGGAATGTTACGTGTTACATGTAAAGCATTACATACAACGGCAATAAATAGAAAAGCTTGATGGAAGAAAGGATAGAACAGTTTACATGTTATCTGTTATATTATTTCTGGTTGGATCAGTTGTATTAGTTTTTCAGAAAATCAAAATACTGAGATAATGCAATTACATTAACTCACCTGAAAATCGTCCATGGTAATTAACATTTCTAACAAAGGGAGCGGGGACATTTGTCAACATCAGTGTAACATTATAAGGCTTACGTACATACGACATTTCAGGTGTCCTAGATGATGTCACACTCTGTTGGTCACCGGGGGACGCTGATCGGTGGGTTGGTGAAAAGGAGCGTTGTCTTGATGACTGAGGTCGTCTACTGGTAGATGACGAAGGTCGTGACCCCTGCGAGGAGCCTGGCCTTGATGACAGGGGTCTTCTGCTAGTAGAAGACGCAGGCCGTGACCCCGACTCAATCTGAATCTGTGTCAAAACATCTTCCTAGGAGGAAAAGGTCGTGACTTAAATGCACAATACATAAACTATGGTTATTCAATCGTTCATCAAAAAAGACATTTACTCATAGAACTAGTTAACTTGCACAGAACTAAAAGGTCATTACTTCAGTCAAGTATTTTAAACCATTTAGCAAGATATCATAAATATCTTCGTCTTTGTCAGCATCTTTTTCGTCTCCTGTGGGACAGAAAAGGAAACATTTCTTTTCTAAATCATTTCGCAAATTATCAAACCAGTGATGAACTATGTTTATGTGTGAATAGGGTTTAACGTTACATCAACACAAACCTGGTTATAGAATACCTAGTAGATTTAGATATCTCAAGTTGTCCGCAGTGAGGCGATGAACTCAGTGGCTTACGTGCAAATTCCGTAAGCGGCCAATTCAGTTGTTATATTATTATTATTATTATTATTATTATTATTATTATTATTATTATTATTATTATTAAAGTAACATTCAATCCCAACAGATACGTTTTTCTTCATATTGACTAAAAGAAATTTCCATTTCGGCGTGTCCTCTCTAATTATAGAAATAAGCTGATTTATTACATTTTGTCCAAACTTAGAACAACAAAACGACTGTTATATGCCTTTCTTGTGAGATTAACGCTTGATAAGTCTGGCACCCAAACCATTTCTGAACGTATATGAGGTACGTAGAAAATGAATTGGAATGTAGCACACCAGCAGTGGAACTGAACTGGATCTCGCGTTTAGCACAACTGACTGCCTTCATTAGTAAAGATTTTGTTCCTTTTTTGTGAAATCAGAATTATACATAGTAAACGTACAAGGAAATGTAAAAGTATATATCATAATAAAATATATCAATTTTGAGAATTAGACTATCATGACATTAAAATATATTCGTGTCTGACAGCAGTAAGTAGTGTAGTTGTATAAATATGGCCATGCGAAATAATAAGTAACGCAAAAATGTGATTAGACCATGTTCGCATTGTTCTATATACACATCATAACAAGTGAAATTTCAGTTTCATTTTACAGAAGA